>JASCZW010010631.1:0-35713 GCA_034211315.2 Aedes japonicus | reverse complement strand
GTGTGTGCCATTTTTATCGAATACACCCTTTATTAACATAAACTAGATGCAAAATTAATCTGGTGAAAAATGAGTTTGAATGTGTGGCTACCATGACTACGAGAATTTGTTTATACTGTTTGAATCCTGATATATAGTAAAACCATCGATAGTTGTTTTGAGCATAACTCCCCAGCAAACGGTCGTGGACGGATTAACTAACCATCACTTGAAAGCATTTTAAAGAGATTAGATACTGTTTACTCTATCTGCTCTTATCTGTTCGAAAGTGTAGTACAGCCGTCCGAAAATACAATGAATAAACAGCGGAAAAAGTTCAATAACTCATCCCACAATGTTCAATAATGCAGGTAAAGTATTTTCAAAAAAATTGTATTTTGATAATGCAATTAGCTTTGCAGAACATTAGAAATGTGATTTGGAGGTTTGTTTAGTAAGAACTATCTCAAATTGAATGAAACATACGATTAATATGTCTGCAGCAAAGTTATTTGTATTGACTTCCAACTTCCAACTTTGTTGAAGACATCAACTCTCTATCTCAAAATCCTCAAAAAAAGTTGAATTTTTATCTCACTTTTAGAGGGATTGATCACAAAAAGTCATGCCGTCAAAATACGAAGCTTGTCATATCCATCAATCCTTTGCCAAAGACGCCATTGCTCTAGTTCCACTATTTAGTTCATAACTATGAGTTGAGAGTGTTAAAATCGACTTTTTGACCACTGTGGAATGAAGTGAATTAGTCCTTAAAAAAATGGAACCTCTGCTCGATTTCATCTGCTTCTGTGAAAGTTCACAGCCTGCCGTACTCTAACGGAGCTGTATATAGTTTCTCTTCTTCTTGGTTCTAGCAGAAATTGCTGTCCACTTCCAGGGTCTTATGTTGGTGAGAAGATATTTCCATTTCAAAACATAATTAATTTCGTACTTAAGGTTTGGAGTATTGAAAACAAGATTTTTTGAAAAAATGTTGTCAATCGCAAGTTCAACAAAGATTTTTTTTTCTACTAAAAGCCGTCGGTAAGAAGACAGGTATGATTTTAGAACTTCATTAGTTTGGTATTCGATGAAATATCATTAGGATTTGAAACAGCCATTGATTAAAAGACATTCAAATATTATTCCCATTCCAGTTCCAAACAGAAAGGCTTCCAATATATAATAGGATTAAAATGGGGTTCATAAAAATGCCTTTCGTTAGTTTGCATAACATTTCGAAAAACTTCCACACTCTACGGAACACCGGTTCAACGGATGGGTTTTTCCCCAGAACATACGAAAATCAATAACCGCTCAAAGATCCATCAAAAATCCACAAATCCAATTGTACCCGTCATAAATAAGTAATCGTAATAAGATTTATTTCCCATCAGTGACGGTCCTTCTTTCGCCTTCCAAGCGATGATGGTCCCGACGAACAGATTGCCGGCGCTTTGTCACATGCCCCTCGGTCCAACCAAAACCGTATTCCATCATTTCCAGCTCATTAACTTTGCCCATCACTTCGGCTTCTATTGCTCCATGCAGCGAATATCTATAATTCAGCAAACAATTTTCGCAAAGCTCGCCACCGGAGACAACTTGAAGCGACAAATCTCGAACATCTTTCCGCTTCCGGTGTGTCTGTGTTCGTTCACGTCTCACTGAAATCTTGGAAAGGATTGCCGAAAAGCAGAATGGAAGCAAAAATCAATCTAATCGAGCTTTGCGCTAAGGTTTATTGATTTGCTTTTCCCCCTGCTGCTGGCCGATTTGGTCGGGAAATTCGATACCGTCGTCGTCGCTGAAATTGGAGAAGTCTTGCTCGGGCCGAACGAGACGAGGGCACGTCCTTCGATTCATCATAACTTGCTAGATATACATATACTCCTGCCAGCGTAGGGAGATTTCTGCGCTGTGCTGGGGTGAGAAAAGCCAAATTACGCTTCATACGAATGTATCCGCAGGGAATATGCTGGGAAAATTAAATTATAGACACAGATAATTGCCCTGATCACTTATCTCCGGCAGGACGGTCGATGACGATGATGACGACGTCGACAGGGATCGAAACTGGTTCCAGCAAACTAACTACAGGAAGGCGTGCTGGGTGCGTGCTCATGTTTACCGAATCGACCTCTCTGCCAAAGTGGATTTATGACAACAACCGAAACACGAGGCCTCGGCTGGAGCTTTCGATTGGACCGAGAGCCGGGTAAGAAGGATGAGTGTTTCTGTGATTATGTTTTTATGTTCACATCCTCATCAATTTTGCCTGCGATTTCCTACTCCGATTTCGGTTGCTCTGCACTGCTTTCTGGCACTAATATTGATTATTTCGGATTTTATGAGATCCCTGCTGGAAGACTCACTGCAAACCGCATCGACAGCGTAGTAAATGGTGCAGATTAACGTGACTCCAAAAATAGTGTAGCTCTAGAGCCTGACTCCCACTCTCGAAACTATTCAGAAAGGAATTTTAATGATAGTGCCCATCCCTCCGGAACCATCTCTTTGACTGGCACCATGCTTCCGGAATCCGATATTAAATTATGTCACCATTTATCTTACTCTCTACCTCTTATTTTCATCACACCCTTGGTCGTCCTAGATGTCGGTGGGAGATGGAAAATTCGCTCCAATTAATAAAGATAAATCAAATTGCCACGAAGGAATCTGCTTTAATTGTCGTCTCGCTTAAGCTTATGGAAAATCCCCACGTCGTTCGCTCTATCGTTGCTTGAAGAAAGAGGGATTTCACCAACCATCTTATAAATTTTACATCACAACCACACTGAACGGAAAGAAACTCCTCCCACCTTCGGTCTACACTTGATTCCGTATCAAGCTGGAAGGGTTGAAGATTAAAAATCGGTTTAATGTTCGCTGTTCGGTTCTAAATCACGTCATTTGTACGTGTTCCGGTGTGTCGGGAGAGGTAGCGGAGAGGGAGCCAGTCTAGATGCTTAGGATTTTGGAATCTCAACGGTCCAACGGTCCCAGCAGCTTCACAATTCACCGCCTGCTGCGAGTTATGGTAGTAATTGCGAAGGTATTTTACGTCTCCGGGCACGCAATCTCGAACGGGGTTTGTTTTATTGTGGTATTGATTTTTCCTTGCTCCCTCCAGCCACTCCAGGTTAGACTCGCAATACTTTCCTTTGGTAAATTGAAGGTAAGGTTAGAAGTACGGCAGTGTAAAAATTTAGCAAGCCTGTTGTGGGTTTGTATTTTAGTTTAAGGAAAAAAAAAACTCGGCCAGGATCGTGAATTTTCATTTCTCCATACTTCAGCAATGTTTGGAAAACTAGAAAAATTAGAATTGAAACTTCACTTGATCACTTTTTCAAACTATCACAAGTAAACGCGAGCAACCTTTTAACTCCACTAGAAAAAAGCTTATCATTTGACAGATAGGCCTATTTCATCTGCGACGTACAAACTTCTCCAATGACGAGTGTTCAACCTGGAGGGAACATCGCAGTAGGTTTAGTATTTATAGTAGATTTCAGCGCCAATAATTGACAAGGGCGAATCTGCTTTTGTAAACAAACACTTTGTGTGCTAATTTATCGGAAGTTGAATACAATTCCCTCAATTTGAAAAAAGGCCTGTACTCGAAAAAAATTCTCAATTTTTTCCGTTAGAACTTTTTTATCCGTAAGTAAAAATTAATGAAAATCTGAGTGTAACTAGTTTGGAGTGAATTGTTTACATGTGCAAAATTTCATGACAATCGCATCAGTGGTTATTGAGATGTCATCGAAACAAGAAGAAAATCGCCGGAGAATTTTGCGCGCCGTCATGGAAAATCCGACTGCGACCATGAGATGGATCAGAAGACCACTGTGTCTCGGATGGTGAAATCGTTTAAGGAGTCCCAGACGACCGAGCGGCGGGCTGGAAGTGGAAGAAAATCGAAGACAGCTGACTCTGTGAAGGCCCGGAAGGTGTTGGATTATTTCAAGTGTAATCTGAACCTTTCGATTCGCGACGCGGTTCTGTCAAAGTGTTCCGCCTGGTTCGTTCAGCAAACCATGAAACGAGGGAGGGGGGCTTCGTGTATTTAAGGTCCGCAAGGCACCAAACCGGCGTGATCAACAAAACACGGCGGCCAAATCCCGCGCAAGGAAGCTGTATCGAGAGTGGTTAACGAAACCGATGTGTTGGTTATTAATGACGAAACCTACATCAAGGCAGACGCAAAGCAGATACCAGGGCTGGAGTTCTGCGTTGCCAAATCACGGTTTAATGTTCCAGAAGACGTAAAGAAGAAGAAAGTGGACAAATTTGCCAAAAAAATACTTGCTTTGGCAGGCCATATGCCAATGCGGTAAACTGAGTAAACCGTACATCACAACGGGTACAATCAACAGCGCAATTTACCGCAATGAGTGCCTCCAGAAGCGTTTGTTGCTCTTCCTGCGGTCCCACGGAGGCGAGACATTATTTTGGCCGGACCTGGCATCATGCCATTACGCGCGATCAACGTTGGATTGGTACAGAGACAATAACGTTGTTTTTGTACCAAAAACCGCCAACCCTCCAAAAAGGGGGGAGTTTGCTCATTTACACTTCCGGTCCGCTTCCTAGCATTTTGTTAAGAAGTACCTGGTGGTCAGTCTCCCGCCGATTAGCTGTCGATCTGCCAAATTTTGGTAGACCGACTGCTTAGAATTATCTCAAATTGTAATATTCCGCCCACTATATCACAAAATATTGCGAGTAGTTGAACGGATTGGAGATAAGGAAAGCATTGGGTATAGGACCAAGTCTCCCCCGGTTGGTACCAAATAAATGAGCGTAGGAATCAATAGAATCAATAACAGTTACTAATGCTATGAGGGGTCACCAACCTGAGGGGCGGCCTACCCTGTCTTATCTCTATTTGTAGGATATCCACAGAAAATAGGGCATGCCTCTATGACCACGAAGCTGGAGGAATTCTCATTCATCCGGAGGCAGAAAAGTTATCAAGAGCATCCAAAACCAGGACGAGAACAATAAGAACTTGAACAAGAAGGAAAGTAAACAGAAAAGGAAAGAAACAACGAAGATTGGTAAGAATGTTACAGTTTTACTTATTATATACATAAAACCATAACTAAATACGCACCAGAATCAAAAAACTGAATTTTGATTCTGGAAATGTGATTGCATCTCATATATCCATTTGATATATGGGTGTATTCATGCGGGGCTTATTGCATATGATAGCGACCTCAGAATGTACGCGTAGAAACAGGCATTCTCGAAATGGGTCGTTGGAACTGCAATAGAACCGTCACCTTTTGTCTCCAGGGCTCAAAGTGTTTCCACCTATAGATAGCATAATGTCAAAAATAGGTGCAAACAGGTTTCTTCCATAACGGCGCTGCCGGTCAGTGGGAGGTGAATTGTACACACACACACACACCTCTGCTAGGTTTTTGAAATGCATTTGCAAGTCAGAGACATAACCGGCAACGTGTTCATGGCAGGAAAAACAGACTCTAGCATAGGATGTCTGCAAATATAATTACAAAGTTGGTATCAAATACTTACAGAAGATCTCAACTAAACATGTTTCCTCCTGTTATAGTATCTCGATAAATTTTTTTCCATTTTGATAATATTTTCCATATAATGTTGTGTAGATTGCATTTCTACCGGGTGGTTTCGCCACGTCGATTTTTGTGCTTGTTTTGTCACGAGTGCATGGGGCTAGTAACGAATCAACGTCGAGAATTTTCATGTTTACGAATGATCAAGCGAGTGTAATTAAGGTAGCTGCCATGGGTGAGATGTATCTGACTATAACTATATAACAATAACCTTATTTTTAAATAATACCAAACACGTAACTAGAAATTAGAAGAAGAATTAGTATCTTCCATTTAATTCCAACTACCTTTGCTTATCTTCGACAGATACGCGTATTTCGTCTACAATGTGCAGACTTCTTCAGTGTCTCGTACTAATAACTCGACTAGTCGAGTTATTAGTACGAGACACTGAAGAAGTCTGCACATTGTAGACGAAATACGCGTATCTGTCGAAGATAAGCAAAGGTAGTTGGAATTAAATGGAAGATACTAATTCTTCTTCTAATTTCTAGTTACAGGTATTCCACTAAACAGCTCAAATCGAATAATTGGGAATAGATCACCAACTGTCCACAATCTGTTTACGCTTTTCCGGAGATATGCCTTGCATTTCGATGAATTCGTTGAAAAAATTCAATGCCGACACATAAACATTTTCAGACTGTAAACAACGTCTCACGGTTAAAATCAGTTGTCTTCCATCATCCAGTTTTGTGCAGTTTCGTGTAGCATTCGTTCTTATGCTTTCTGGGATACCTTATGGGGTGGCCCTTCGGGATTCAAGCTCCACCAGATCCACCAGATCCACCAGATCCACCAGAACAAAACTTAGATTATGAAGTATCAAACTTCACGCTTTCGCAAAATTAGGTCATCTGAACACATTTAGCTACTTGGGTTAGGAGCATTTCAGATTAGATTTGACCACTGCTATAGCAATCCTGTTTCGAACCAAATAAGTTGAATTTCTTCAGATCAGTAATGTCTACGTGTTCATGAAATCTACTTTACCTTACCAATCAGACCAAGGCCGGGGTGGCCTCTGCTGTACACAGAAGTTGTCTCCATTGTAATCGGTCCATGGCTGTACCTTACCAGCCTCGAAGTCTGCGGAGAGTCCGCAGGTCGCCTTCTACTTGATCAATCCACCTTGCGCGCCTCTTCTTCTTGTACCCGTCGGTTCGTTTTCGAGAACCATTTTAACAGCGTTGTCGTTATTTCTTACGAAATATCCAGCCTATCAACCGATTTTGGCGATGTGTACGATAGGAGGTTCTCCCAGCAACTGATGCAATGCGTCGCTCATTCGCTTCCTCCACGGTCCGTCTTCCATCTGCACTCCACCGTAGATCGGCAATGTCTAGATCGATTGTATCATACGCTGATTTGAATCGGTGAAAAGATGATGTGTAGGCACGTTATATTCGCGACATTTCTGCAGCACTTGTCCCGCTTGATATTGCCTCACGAACTCTTTAGCAATTGGTGATAGGCGGTGGCATACAATTTGCGAGAGCGACTTGTAGGCGGTGCTCAGTAGCGTGATTGCACGATGGTTGCAGCAATCCAGCTTGTCGCCCTTTTTATAGATGGGACACACTTTCCTTTCATACAATACTCCGGTAAACATTCCTGCTCCCAACTCTTGGTAATTACCTAGTGCAGCACCCTGGCCAGTGCTTTACCACCGTATTTTAATAGTTCACTTGGAAGTCGGTCAACTCCAGCGGCTTTGTAGTTTATCAACCGACCAATTTCCTCCTCAGCTTCCTGTCGGAATCCTGTCATTTTCTGCGCGTGTTCCTAGATTTATCATCGGGCCACTTTCGTTCGCTGTAACATTACCGTTCAGGTGCTAGTCGAAGTACTGCTTCCACCTTTCAATCACCTCACACTCTCCTGTGAGAAGGTTGCCTTCCAAGTCTCTGTACATATCGGCTTGTGGTACGTTCCACTCAACTGTTCAACTGTTCAACTTTTCGTAGAATTTGCGTGTGTCGTTAGCACGGTACATTGCTTCCATTGCTTCGTGGTCTCGATCTTCCATCTGGCGCTTTTTCAATGGAAAAATAGGATTTACGTACGGTATTGCAGCATTCTCGCCCGTGCTGAATTCGTCTCCTCTTCTAACTGCTTGCATTCACCTTCAAACCAGTCATTATTTCGATTCGGTGCAAAAGTACCTAATGTCATTATTGCAGTGCTACCAACGGCAATTAGAATATCGCTCCTGTCATCCTCAAGAGTAGCTGCGTCAAGCTGCTCTTCCACTGGTAGGACTGCTACTAGCTGTTGCGCGTATTCCAGGGCAACTCCGATTTCCCGTGGTAGCTCAATATAAGGTCGTGGTGCCCAAACTCGACGCTTTTTATACACCGTCGAGAGTTTTGAGGAACGCTTCTTTTTCGTCGTCGGATGGGCAGTGTACGTTGATAATACTGTAGTTGAAGAATCGACCCATGATCCTCACCTTGCAAATTCTCGCATTGATCGGAATGTTGCCCAGCACTACAAATCCGGTGCCCAGCTCGTTTGTGGTACCACAGTTCTGGTAAAAGTAGCCGCTCGATGCCCGCTTTTCCATACCTTCTGTCCTGTCCAGCAAACCTCCTGCAGTGCTACGACTTCGAAGTTACTTGGTTACGAAGTTACTTACCATCGTGCATAGCACTGTTTAGAGTCCTACGCTGGCACGAGGCGATGATCAGCCGCTCCTAACATGGAGAACAGATGCTGTTTTGAGCCGCCCCTGACATGGAGTACCGACGCTCAGATAAGGCCTGTACTTGAAAAAAATGCACCAGACAAAAGTGTTCGCCAAAAATTTATTTTAAGTCGGTTTTTCTTGAAACTTTCAGGGAATGAACTTATACATATGGATTACGTTTCGGCATAATTATTTTATTCAATTTCCTTTCCCAAAAAGGTCGGCTCCACCATTGCACAAAATGTAATGAAGGGTCTTAAGGGAAAGGTGCTAGCTTTCAGCGATGGCGAACACTTTAGCTGTTAAAATGGTTCTCGAAAACGAACCGACGGGTACAAGAAGAAGAGGCGCGCAAGATGGATTGATCAAGTAGAAGGCGACCTGCGGACTCTCCGCAGACTTCGAGGCTGGTAAGGTACAGCCATGGACCGATTACAATGGAGACAACTTCTGTGTACAGCAGAGGCCACACCAGCCTTGGTCTGATTGGTAAGGTAAAGTAGATTTCATGAACACGTAGACATTACTGATCTGAAGAAATTCAACTTATTTGGTTCGAAACAGGATTGCTATAGCAGTGGTCAAATCTAATCTGAAATGCTCCTAACCCAAGTAGCTAAATGTGTTCAGATGACCTAATTTTGCGAAAGCGTGAAGTTTGATACTTAATAATCTAAGTTTTGTTGATGATCTGGTGGAGCTTGAATAACGAAGGGCCACCCCATAAGGTATCCCAGAAAGCATAAAAACGATTTCAACATGAAACTGCACAAAACTGGATGACGAAAGACAACTGATTTTAACCGTGTGATGTTGTTTACAGTCTGAAAATGTTTATGTGTCCGAATTGAATTTTTTCAACGAATTCATCGAAATGCAAGGCATATCTCCGGAAAAGCGTAAACAGATTGTGGACAGTTGGTGATCTATTCCCAATTATTCGATAAGTCAACTGGCGAGACTGGAAAGTGTGAGTATCCGTGCGGTTTGAACTGCCGTATGAAAGTTTGCTTAGGATTGTGGCTTTGAGGACGCACCAATATGTGGTTGAATACCAGAACCAATGGATCGAAAGATGGACCGGGAGATCATGATGACTTATTCGAATAAAAAAAGCAATTCTGTACGAGATGTTGCCAAAAAGCTGTGTTCTTCTAAGAGTGCTGTCCAACTTATCAAGGCAAAAATCTTTCTTAAAACCATCAAGCAGCACAAGATGCCAAAACGAAGGGAAAACAGGCTGAAGCCGTGTGTAGAATATTGACGTGTTTTTTAATGGCTGATGGATTTGACTATAAGACGCTTCCGGGAGATCAATATTGCACCGTGCGTGAAAACTAGGCCGTTGATGATGCCGATAAGTCCATTTTCACAAAAAAAAAAAATGCTATAGAAAGGCAACCCAAGTAACAATATTAGTTTTATTCCAACCGTATAGCACTTCTCCCAGCTGTGTTGATAAAACTACATTCAAAACTGTTTTTCCACCAACACCTCCTCTATGCTTTTTTAAAGCTAAAACATGTACAAAGTGGCCCACTCTATAAACTGTTGTGCCAACAAATGTATAAAACCTTTACAAGACCATAAACATTTCGAAAATGATCTAGTGAAAGATGTAATGACCACTTGAGAACCTTAATAAAACCTATTGGCTGCCATCAAAACCAGCATAGCACATAATGGCCACAGCTGTCAAAGTTCAAGGTGATATCGTGGTTGGTTTTCGTTGTTCTGCTTTGTTCGATTCTCTGCTCTTCTGATTCACTCAACAGTAAATAATATCTAAGAAAAAAGTTCTAGTGTTGCGGGAGATTTTGTTTGATAGCAAAATATCCAAAACAAATTGATTTTTTAATAGCGTGTCATGCTCAAAATCACATGCGCATTTAATGTTATGGTTAATATTGGCACGATAAGAGCCGAAAATAAATGCGCCTTGAAAATTATACGAGTTTACAACAACAAACACAAAATTGAAATGAATATATTCGATTAATTAATCATAAATTTCCTGAAAATTTATTGAATTCAATAAGGTTATCAAAAAGAATGCCACAATTGGTCTCTGATCAACAATTCATTCGAATAACAATTAAAATTTGAAATTTATTTGTTCACATTTCAATTATTTCATATATTTCTACATGGCGATTGGAAGAAATCAAAGTTATTCCAAAAAGCCAAATTATCTTCGCAATGGCTACTATAAAACTATTTGGTTACTTTGTGACTTTCCTCAATGCCAATTTGCCGTTTAATGCATTTACTGGAGGTAAAATGTTCTTAAAATGCGTTCTCAACTGACCATAATATGATAATCTGAGTGAGTCCTAAAACGGCATTTCAAAACAGCATTTTACGAGCTCATAAAGTCAAAATAAAACCTTCGATAGTAGGAAAAGGAACTTTAGAAGATACAGTTTTAAGATTGTTGTAAAGAAGCTGTGTACTTTCTCATAAACCTGACTAAAACTTGAAACCTATTTGAACCTGCTACCTGTTATTGGTTCCTGCTTGGTCTTGCTGCAATAATAAAACCAAATCGATTTCTAGTGGCCTTCATGAAACTACAATAAAACTTAATAAAACTGGATGGTTTTGGCAATGTTACTTGGGAATGGTTTGGCAAACTATTTACAACTGCGGAATGTGGTCCGAGATGTTTGTGTCATCAGATACAATGAAGATATGTTCATTCGGGAACGCTTTGGTCATGATTATTGTTTTATTTTTCGAAAGCTAGGTTTTGCTATTAATTTGAATATGGCCATTTAACTGGTGGAACCCGACAACCGAAAGGCCACCCTCGGTAGCCAGTATGGTCAAAATTCGTCTTTCGTCTTTCGATGGCCTAGTTTTGCAAAATCATGAAGTTTGATAAGCCGCATGCTATGTTTCGGATCTAAACATATTTTGTGCACAATTCCTGGAAACCCTAGTAACTAACCCGAGTAATCCTACATTGGAATCCAAAACTACGGAAGTTTTGGGAATGACCATTACTGATCTACAAACATGGATAATTTTCTGATCTAGTTTAGTAAAAATCCGATGACCAACGATGGGAAATCGTTAATTTTAATTTTGATTTCTTCTTTTTCATAGGGAATTGGATCAACGGACTGGGAATTTTGCAAACATTTAGGTACATGGTAAAGAATTCCTAAAGGTTTTCTCCGAAAATTAGAAGGTCGATTACAAGTTTGTATTGTCTTTCTCGGTCCCTTTCGATGGAATATCCCATTTGTTTTTCCTCAAAGTTAAATCATTTTAGAATATCAACCTATCTTCAAACGAGAAACATCTGACGACCTACGCAATGCCCTCACACCTTCCTTCATTCATCCTGCACCTGTAGGACACCACTACCATCGTGTAATTTAGCATGCTAACAAGGTGATAAAATTGAAACAGCGTGTAATGAGCAGGTATTAGATTCCGATTTCATGCCGTCGAGAATCGCTATCGCAAATGCTTCACTTCCTGCCTGTTCCCACCTCCCACACGGGGAGCCGCTTTCGGTGTGAAATTAGTTGCTTTTAATTGATTGTCGGTCTTGATATTTTATGATGTTCAACGTAGGTAAGCTAACTGTCGAGTACTGAGCACAAAGCAAATCTCCTCGCGCTCCGGTTTTTGGGTTTTTATTATCCTTTTCTCGGATTCCGGCACCGGCTGACTGCTGGCTGTCGGAATCCGAGCAATGTTAATGAGGGTGACTAATTTTGGCGAAGATTGCTCCGGAGAGGAGTGCTCTAATGGGTGAGACGAGTTTTACGAGATTGGGTTTTTTATTGGAATCCGTATGTCCTCTGCCCCAATCTCGAGAATCTAGGTTTAATTTCATTCTCTGATTTGAACGGCGGAGCATTGGGCACGTAATTGTTGGGATTCATGGAAAATCGATACCAGAAGGAGGTTCAAAATTAAAATTGTGTTGGCACAGAGCAATCTGCAATAAGTGCCGGGTGCGTAAATTTTGATTACCGATCAAAACAATGGCAACAATGAAAGTTCATGAAAAATAAATTAGCAAACAAAACATCAACCACTCTTCCTGAGGAGGGTCCCTGCATTTCCCATCACCCACTGGGATTTGATGAATGCTGTAAATACTGTTACGGTTGCTGCCTGCTGCTGCTGCTGTTGTTCTGTGTTTAAACATCAAATATTAGGCTGAGAAAAGGCAGAGAAGGAAATCCCACATAATGCGAACGTCAAATATTTACACACCAGTCAGGCCCAGCGACGCACACACTTTTGGATGACTTGCTGATGGTCGGCTGGAGATTTCAAAGAAGTGGTGTGAAAATTGAAAAATATTTTCCAGGGGTATCGGATGTCACGGACGCAACTTCAAGACGCACGCGTCCCACTGTTTCTGGTTTTAGGTGTCAGCTCGCGGGGTATAACTTTAAGAGTGTCCGTCGAATGGAGCATCGATCTAGAGGATGGTAAACAGTGTCATGTGTGCTTGCTCAGTTTTGACATTGAGTACTCCGATTGATCAGCTTTCAACTCTCAGATTGGGTCAGTAGATTCAGACGAAGAGGAAACTAAGAGGCTAGGTAAATTCATAGGACATGTTAATACAAATGAAAATGAGGAATACATGAAAAATCTTTTAGCAATCCATAAAATGATAGTAATTTCACGGTGATTTGATGAGCCAGTGTTAGTCAAATGGTCCAATAGAAGAAGCTCATCACACATTTATCATGTCATTGTAGCACAAGAATAGAAGGCGAAAATAAAATTTATTAGGGCTGCAGAAAAAGTAATTCAGAGCAATCACAAAATAATGAAAGTAGGAATTTATACAGAGCAAAAATATGAAGTCAGAAAACAAAAAGTACAAAAAAAAATTCAGCCTAGTGCATTAAAAAAAAAGAAAACAATTAAAAAATTTAGAAGAATTAGGTAAGTACAGACCAGTTGAGGTGGAAAATTTAGATACTACAAAAGCCTACGAAATTTTGACTGAAAGAGTAACGGTTAGTGCAAGAAAGGTTTTAGAAAAAGAAAAATATCCGTTAACACCAAATAGAGAAAGGGCCATGACAAGTCAGATGAAGGCAAGGAAACAAATGAAGCAAGTGAAAGATCGGGGTATGAAAACACAATGGTTTAGGAAATACATAAATATACGAAGACAAGATTATGCAATTAAAGTAAAGGGACATAATGAAAAAGAAATTGTTAAATTTTACAATGAACTAAAAGACTACGAGATAGGAGAAAGGATTTTTTTTTGTTGGGGCGTAGTACCACAGCGTCCACTGAGTTGAACTTTTGTGGTATAGGAGAAAGGATTAAAAATCATATAAGTTTCTGAAACAATTTCTGTCTAGAAAAGAGCCAAAAAAACAAACATTTCGATGCAAAAATGGATGGAGGAATTAGAAACAGCTGAAGGGAAACCACTTGAAACAGGAAAGGATAATGAAATTTTAACGGAAGGACCAAGTAAGGAAGATATCAACAATATAATCAGAAATCTATCGAACGGAAAAGCAGCAGGACAGGATGGAGTAAAACATGAATATATAAAATATTCTAACGAAGACACAGTATAGGAATTGTGTCAAATAATAAAGAAGGTTTGGCAAACAAATGCAATTCCAGATCAATGGATACAATCAATCCAGATACCAATTCCAAAATGTAAAGCAGCAAAAGAAACACAAGATTTTAGAAGGATAAGTTTATGTAATATAGGGTACAAAATCTACGCAAAATGGTTAATGGAGAGACTTAGGAAGTATGCAGGAGACCCTGGTTATCATCAAGCAGTGTTAATTAGAAATAGGTCTCCAGACGATCAAATGTTGTATGCCAGGAGATGTTTAGAAGAAAGATGGAATGGTGGAGAGACAACAATTGTAGCACCAACAGATTTAAGAAAAGCTTTTGACAATGTAAGATTAGACTCGATCCCGAAAGTGCTTCCGAAACTTTCAGTACTAGAACACGTAAGAAATAGAGCAATGAAAGCACTTAATGCATAAAAACATGTATATTATGGGATGGAATTTGCACAGAGGTAATGACCAAAATGATAGGTATAAAACAAAGATGTCCACTATCACCATACATATTTATACTTATGATTCAAGATTTGTTAAGAGAAGTGAAAACAAAATATCCAAGAGTAAATTTGTTGGAAGAACAGAATGATAATCTACCGGTAATATTAGTGTATGCAGGTGATATTTTAATCATAGTACCTACGCTAAAGGAAGTAGAAATTATTGTTAGGATACTCAAAATAGAATTAGAAGAAATAAAACTACAGATAAACAATAAAAAAACCAAGTTATGATAAGAGAACCAATGCACAGTGGGTAAGTACACAGTACAAAATCTGTAACTTTTGTCGCTTTTAAGCGCGGCTTGTAAACAAGGTCATTTCCGCTTGGAAATTGTCTGAGAAATCGAATAGAACTGGTTTCAATCACCGCACGGATATAGTTGTGGAGTTATAGAGCTTATTATACCCCACTTCCCTTACTATTCTTGAATAGTTTATAGATATCTTTTTACAGAGAGGCTCAAAATCAACAAAATAGTGCTAACTACATGTGAACTTTTCTGAAAAATCGAAAAGAAGTTATTTTATCTACCGCACGGCTCTGTGAACGAAGATATGGCTGGTTTTACCCCACTTCCCTTATATTATTAAATAATTTATAGATATCTTTGCTCGGAGTCGCTCAAGATCAACAAAATAGAACCAGTCCAATGTGAAATTTCTTGGACAATCGAATACAGGTTGTTTCAACCACCGCACGGCTCTGTAAACGAAGATATGGCTGGTTTTACCCCACTTCCCCTTGTATTCTTGAATAGTTTATAGATATCTTTGCTCGGAGTGCCTCAAGATCAACCAAATAGTGCAAACTCCATGTGAAATTTCCTGAAAAATCAAATAGAAGTTATTTCATCTACCGCACGGCTTTGTGAACAAAGATATGGCTGATTTTACCCCACTTTCCCTTATATTATTGAATAATTTATAGATATCTTCGATCGAAGTCGCTCAAGATCCCCAAAATAGTGCTAATCCCATGTGAAATTTCCTGAAACATCGAATAGAAGTTATTTCATCTACCGCACGGCTCTGTGAACAAAGATATGACTGGTTTTACCCCACTTCCTCTTTTATTATTGAATAGTTTATAGATATCTTCTTATTTTTAGGCTTATTTTAAGCGTAAATGCCTCAATTGTGCTTGCTATTTCTTCTTCCTATTCAGCATTTCACAAGCTTATCGAAAATGGCCTTGTTTAGAAGCCGTGCTTAAAAGCGACAAAAGTTACAGATTTTTTCCTTAGTTTTCATCAGTTCTTGCCCACTGTGCAATGTTAAACAGAAACATCCCAAAATCAGTAATGATAGATAAAGAGGAATATGATGTGGTAAACAATATAAAACACCTAGGCACATATCTATCAGATACAATGAACATACCAAAAACAACCAGGAATAGATGAAGATTAACAGTAAGGAGAAGCAAAGTAATGATAGAATTTATAAAGAGATATAAACCACCATGGAGTCTAACAAAATTAATGTAACAGTAATTTCTCCTGATATGACTTACGGCTTTGAAGTAGCAGCCTTAGTAAAAAGCAATTGAAAGTCAATAACTATATATGAAATACAAATCCTAAAAGAAATGTTATAATATAGCAGGGAGAGACCAAAAGGGAGATTAACAGTATCAAGCTTATTAGATGGTAAAACTGCAGCTAAGAAAGTTCGAGTAATGAGAATAGGCTATTGAGAACACATACAGAGAAGACCCGATGGCCACCTACTAAAAATAGCAGAAAACATTAGGTTTAACAATAAAAAAGAGATAGAACTGCAAAAACATGAAACGAATCAATTAAGAATGACAAAAACAAGCTACCAAATATAAAAGAAGAGGAATGGAGTAGAATTGATGAAAGACAAAAGATAAATTTAAAACAGGCGGAGGATATTTATAAAATAATTGATAGTGAAGAAGAGTCAGAGTCAGGAGTAGAAGACTAAAAGGCAAAGACTAAAAGAAGATAGCCTAGGAAACAAACTGATTTAAAAAAAAAAAATAACGCATATACGATTCATAATAAATAGAGCAGGGGATAAAAAAATCTTGCCATTTCTCCATGAACCATAACATGAAGCAATGTCGTTGGGCACATAAAACAATCACATTTATATTACTGTAACTAAAAACAGCACCAATAGAATAATTTATATATGGTGTGACTACTCATATTATTTTGATTTAAATTATTTTAGGTAATACATGAAAACGAGAAAAAACAAAAGAGAACACCCAAACAAAACTCGCCTAACAAGGGAGACAATTCAACAAACAAAAATGGCGAGGGTATAGCAAAGAGAGCAACGCAATCCCAGAAGAATGAGTCTTATAGCGGACCAGCGTTTTATGGTGAGACCTAACCAGTTATAACAATTATATACAGTATATACGCGCCAGCTTTGATTACTTTTGAACCTGGAAGTGTGTTAAATCTAGCCGTTATCCACATGAAAACGGTCAAGTTTACATGCGAGGCTCCTTCTTCTATACACTAAGTTTTTTTTACACGGGGATATGTACCGTGTAAAAAAACCGAGCAAAAACCGGGTTAATTCCGAAAAACCGTGTAAAAAGCCGTGCTAATTCCGAAATCCGTATAAAAAACCGTGATAATTCCAAAATCCGTGTAAAAAAAACTTTAATAACATGCTAAGTCTTTTGCAATGAAAAACACTTAAAAGATTTTCTAAACAGTGGAACGGATAGCAAAACAAGTTACAAGAGTCAAACGAGAACACAAAATAGGACCGGAGTGAATGTGTGTAGGGAAAAGTGGGGATAATACAAGTACACTCATGATGGCATATCTCGAGACCCTTAATATCTGCAAAGGCGCGGTCTTGAGCAAAGTTGTTCAGGAAGGCAAGGGCATCTCGAAAATTGAAGCGATTTGTTCCGAATTTCACCACTAAGTGGTGCTGGTAAGCATACGAAATTGAGCATTTGCAACTTGTTCTGTTTTGAGATTCTGATAAGATGGATAGTTCTAGGTATCGGCAAAGTTGTTCAGCAAGATCATGGGCATATAAAAAATGGGCCGTTCTTCCGGGATTTCACCGCAATGTGGGGCTAATGTGCATGCAAAATAGAGTATTTTCAACTTGTTCTATCTCGCTTACTCAATTAGTTCGAATATGTATAATCATGGTTGAATTGACTGGCAATGTAAGTCAACTGTGAAAATTTCAACAATACTTTCTTTCGATATAATCATTGTATAGGTAAATCAATCATATATTTTTAGTACATACACACAGAGAGTGTGAGAGAGAGAGAGAGAGATAAAGAGAGAGAGAGAGAGAGAGAGAGAGAGAGAGAGAGAGAATTCGAAACCAGTTTTTGCGTTTAACGCTTAGTGTGTTCGACAAAAAACTCCTTTGCGATCGACAGGGCACCCGGGTACCCACCGAATTCAAATGGTTATAACTGTCGCTATTATTGATCGGTTTTAGTTATTTTGGCACCGTTAGATTCCAAACTCATTGGCTTTAGACATAATCAGCAATGACTGTTTGAATCCATTCAGCTTTCCGTTAATCCGAGTTACCGGAGCTGTGGTCCGGTACGGAGGCACTATTAGGAAACTTCTATTAAATTTCCCGGAATGGAAGCTAAAATCTTGGTATAATTCCGAAAAACTATTTTAATTCCATTATGGGCCACATTTTGACATGTTCCTGCAACGGCCATTCTGTAACAGGTTCCAGTGTAGCCTCGAGTGACCTTGAACATATTTCAAAAAGAAACCCTGGCAATATGAGTATCAAACTTCATGAAATTTCTCCAGTAGGATATTTCTCAACGTTTTGAAGCTATCTGATGATTTGTCATCGGACCGGTCAATCCGAAACAGGTTCACGTGGGACCTCGAGTGGCCATGAATATTTTCAGTAGAAAACCCTGGCAATATGGGTATCAAAATTCATGAAATTTCTCCAGTAGGATATTTCGCAACGTTTAGATGATTTGTCGTTTGGTTTCAGCTGACCATGTTCATGTTTAAAAGGAAACTTTGGCAATATGGGCTTCAAAATTCCTGAAATTTAACCAGAAACCTATTTCAAAACGTTGAGTGGCCATCTAATAATTTGTCCTCGGAACGGTCATCTCGAACAGGTTCCCGTGAGGCCTCGAGTGGCCTGGAACAAAAGTGCCACAAAACGTTGCGAAATATCCTACTGGAGAAATTGCATGAATTTCGATACCCATATTGCCAGGGTTTCGTTCTAAATATGTTCATGGCCACTCGAGGTTCCACGAGAACCTGTTCTGGAAAGACAGGTCCAAGTACAAATCATCAGATGGCCACTAAACGTTGAGAAATTTCATGAATTTTGATAGCAATACTGCCAGGGTTTTCTACTAATAATGGTCATGGCCACTCGAGGCTTCACGGGAACCTGTTCCGGATTGACCGGTCCGATGACAAATCATCAGATAGCTACAGGAAGTTGAAAAATATCCTACTCAAGAAATATCATGAAATTTGATAACCATATTGCTCGGCTTTCTTTCTAAATGTGTTTATGGCCACTCTAGGCCCCACGAGAACCTGTTACAGAATGGCCGTTACAGGAACAAGTTGGCATATGGCCCACAATAGGATAGACATATTTTTGAGGAATTATTCCAAACATTCTGACATACATTCCTGCAAATTCAGTAGATGTTGCGATATAGTGTCTCCGTACCGGAACACAGCCCCGGTAACCCGGATTTACGGGAACCAGATGCATTCAAATGGTCATTGCTGATAAGGTCCCTAAAGCGAATGAGTTTTGGAACAGAGCTATAATCATTTGAATTTGGTGGGTACCCTGTCGATCACTTAAGGGGTAAAAAATCGAAGTCTCCCTGTTCGGCCCACCTTGCGACTATACGAAATGTTTTTATGCAAAAAGTTGCTTTACAACTATTTTTAAGATATCACTGAATTTTGGCTTCCTGGTTTAAAATAAACTATGAAAATACGTAATGTAAAACATGAAAAGGTACCCGGGTACCCTGTCGATCACATAAGGGTTAATCAAAATATAGTTCGTGAAAATGTATTTACTGTATTTTGCTTTAAGCGGACCATAGTGAATAAATTTTCAATTGCAGAATTTTAATATCAAACGAAAAACTGCTTCAGATTTTTTGACGTTGACTGAAAAATGATGATGAATCCTTCAACCTTAACAGAGAACTTAAACAGTGGAAAATTGCCAACATCATCTTCCGGCATTATCTATTCCACGAATCACGCAGTAAATCTCACAATCGATTTCATTCACCACGCTGGAATCAAAATCCTCACCATCCATATGCATATGTATCAGTTGATGTTATCCATGCTTAGGCGAGGATTTCGCCAGTTCCTAGCGAAAAGATTCCTCGTTCTATATTGCATTACAAAGATTTGTTCGAAAAGCTTTTCCATCGTACCGAAAGCTATGATGATGATATGTTTCCACTCTGCCGCATGGCTCCATGGAATTTCCACTCGGTATTATCAAGATTAAACCAGATGGGGATCTCCGGCGCTCCATGTTATCCATTTTTATCTCCTAAGCAACCACACACACCCACACTACATCGCTCTTCGAAAGAGTTTTCACCACCAAAAGGCAACCGATGAGGTTGGTGAGAACTTCCCACCTTTCTTTCATGTTGTTCCGGCTTCCATCACGAAGTAGAGAACGGCTCACTTAGCAAATCTATCGAATCATGAATTTTATGAATTTTAATACCCAAACCGAACAGGGAAAATCATCTCCGTTGCTTCGGTCTACAATGCGTCCCCGGGGATCGATTCAGTCAGAGTGGGCCCGATCCAACCAAAGTTACTCTCCATCTATCCCGTTGTTTCCACATAATTTAGCACTATGAATTATTAATACGGATTTTATCTTCCTACTCTCCCATTCTTTTTCTTTTTTTTTTGTTTCTGTGTGCCTCCTTGCTTTGGGTGAAAACCAGCTCTTCAGGAGATAAATTGTGTGCCGACGGTGGTGTGGTTGAAGTAGTGGTCGGAACCGGAAGAATGGAAACGCTCGCCTGAGCATAAAAGTGGTAAGGTGATTATTTTGTCTAGGTGACACGCGCACTTTACAGCTCAGCAAACGGAGAGGCTTCTATTTCGTTAATGGAGGTGAAAATCTGTTTTCAAGTGCGATAAAATTGGTTAAGCAATGTCTGGCCTGGCGCACGGGTAGAGGGAGTTGGAAAAGTTTTGCATTTTAGTCTCCGGGAGGTTTGGTTCCGGTGCTGTGAATTACATTAGCATAATGAGAAATTTACGACTTAATTTCCTAACTGCATCAAGGTGCTACGGATTGTCGTTTTCTGGGTGGTAAAGGATTGCAAAGATGACGATGGCAGCTGGGCATGTTTAAACCTTCCAAATGAGAGGAAAGTTCCCTTTTAATTAATTAAACTGGGAGTTGATTTTCGGATTGGGCTGCGAACAAAAAAGACTTTCGTATAAGCGAGAAATCAAAAACCCAAACCGATTTTTTTTAATTAAGTCGAATTCTACTCCCAAGTCGACCATATATTTTTGCAATCTGCTCTCAAATGCGAACACACATATAGGAAATGGTTGAACCTCGGCGATCTGGGAAGGGGGCTTTTCCCAACGGAGAGGGCAGGCGGAAATCATTTTAAATTTCATTTCCCATAAAGAGAATCATTCAAGTGCGGTCGAGTGTTTCCAAGTTAGTGCAATGTGCGCTGGTGTATCCGACAGAGATGATACTTGCAAGCATTGGAAATGGGCGCCTGTTGGCTGCTTGGATTTTTTCTTTTCTCCTATCTTGTAAGTTTAGGCATGGGCGTTTTCAGAATTAGAATGACTGAAAATTGAATGATTGCTACCAGAATTATGCGTGGTTAGATCATTTATAAATTTAAAAAGATAAATGAAACTCATGTCAAAAGTGTCAAGTATGAGGAAGTTACAATAACAATAACTCAGCTCGATACAATCTTTGCTCTTTTATTGGTGTATAAAAAAAACACAAAACTAAAACTTTTTTAAAATACAGTTTTTTTAGTTCCTTGATCATCGAAATTTTCAGCCCTGGGCTGGTTCATCTCCCGTCATTGTCACTCAAATACCAATTGGATATTTTCGTAACTTGTCCGGGGGTGGGATTCGAGCTCGTGACCATAGAATGCCGCAACGTTGTAGGCCACTGTTGCAATTAGAACTTCCATTTCCCGCCGGTTTTCTGCATCCCGGGATTCGAGAAATTTAAATTCTGTTGAATTGCCAACTCCCTGTCATTAACATTTTTGGGCGTGAATTGATGGCGAGCTCTTCTACCCACTCACTGGGAAGTCCTCACGTTTGATGGCTTGTTCGACATTAGGTTGGAGGATTCTAGCATTGGAAGGAGATTCTCATTATCCCGCGGATTACGCGAAGTGTCTCTGCTTACGAGTTCGCCCATCCGTTTTTGGCCCTTCAGACAGTGTTAAATTGAATACAGGCAGATGTCGAACTTGATCAAATCATTCGTAGAGGACGATCCACTGTCTTATGGCTGTGCCTGCAACGATGAATGGTATCTTTTACATACATACATACATTACTCGTCAACTTCTCGGTTAGTTTGTACAGCATGCCTTCCCTTATGGTTCATTTTTCCTCGATCTACTGACTCAATTGAGTGATTTCTTTCGAAATGTTCTTTAATAGCCCTCTCCAGCTCCTGAATGAGAGAAAGTTCCTCCGGACGCAGCGAAGAAACTACTTGAATTTGAACACACGCATGTTTCATGATCTGCCATTTCTAGTAACCAGTTAGTGTCTTTCAGAAATTTAATTATCTGTGATAAGTATATGTTGAGCCCATATACTTATCTTTCAAAAAATTCATCTACTGCGTCATATGGCTCATTGGAAATGTGAATGCTGTACTATTCTGCTGCTCAAGTTTAAAAAGCAAAAAAACCCAAGCTGCCTCCAGCAGTTCGCAAGGTCACATCTCGTCTGCCTAACGCATGCATGTCAAAACCCTATATTTGCAATATTTTGCAAAAAGTTTCGCTGCAAATTTGAACGGAATATATACACGGGCGTTAAAGCTTACTTATTTTTAAGTACATGCAACTCAAATACGCAAAAAAGTAAATTTACTATTCGGGAAAACATTAAGAATGATATTCCTTAATCTTCAAACAAAGACGGTCAAAGCCGAAAAAGTTACTTAACCACTAAGTTACACCGCTAATAACGGATTACAGTGAACACTTATATCAGGAATTTGCATCAGCCGGGAATATTGTTGACTTCAGCTTGTAATGTTGGATAAATACAACTGATAACTAAACAAGGCTATTTAAAACTATTCAAATTTGATTCTAGTTTACTCAAACTCGCCAAAACATAGGTTTATTTGACATAGAGCTCGACTCAATACCGGTAAGAAAAGGAAACACTCTCCCCATTTACCAATGACTAATATAGACATATTTCTACTGTCTTGGAATTGGAATCCCGGGATTAGTTAATACCGAGCCGCAACATTTTCGCTTCTAAAAGATTGTACCGTATTCTTTTTGTCGAGATTTCTGTGCAGCTCCCAGAACTGTACAACGCGCTCAAGGAATGCAAAATACTTCAACGACATGTTAAGCAAAACTGAGCAAGCATAAACAAAACAAAAAAAACACTAGCAGAAAGAGGAGAGAGAAAGTTAAAACCTACAGGGTGCGGCAGAAAATAATGCGAAAATGTTCAAACTTGAGTATTGGGTTAATTCATGTAGCTAGTGACTAGTTTCTGTCGATTCTGTTTTTGTTTATGTTTACTTTCATGTGCTGCATCCAAACATTCTATTTGTTTTATTGCAAATTCGTCAAAATGTTCGCGAAAGATTATGATCACCAGTTTCTTACTCGGCCAGAAGAATCCGAAAGAGATTGCCAAAGTGGTAGGGTGCCATTTGGAAACAGTTTACCGCATAAAAAAGTCCCTGCAGGATGGTCCTAAGCAGCAAAAGCCGGAAAGCGGACGTCAGCGCTTTGCAAGCTGAACGTGATCAAATCGGTCCGTGTAAAACTTGCTCGCAACCCGGTGCGTTCCATACGAAAACTTGCAAAGGAAGTCAATATTTCGGAGAAATCCATGCGGAGAATCATCAAAGAAGTCCTGCATGCATCTTCTAGGGACAGAGTGAAACGCCACTTGATTACGGACCGGGTCAAGAAACTACGAGTGACTCGTTCCAAGAGATTGCTTTCCTGGTTGAAGAAGGAAAAAATGATAATCCTGTTCTCCGACGAAAAGCTTTTCAGCATCGATGCGGTGGCCAACAGCCGCACGGACCGGTTCATTTCACCGCAGAAAATGGAGAACGTTCCGGAAAAAGTGAAATTCAAATTTCAAACCAAACATCCGGCTGGTGTCATGATTTTTGGCTTGGTGGCGTCCAACGGTTTGAAAATGCCACCCGTTTTCATTGACGCTGGAATTAAAATCAAGACCGAAGTGTATATCGGTATTTTAAAGAACCAAGTGCTTCCCTGGATGAAGGACAACTTCTCCGAGGAGCAAAACATTGTCCTACAGCAGGATGGAGTGCCGCGTCACACGTCCAATCGCACCCAACAAAGGTTGAACGATAACATGAACTTTTGGCCGAAGGGTTTGTGGCACCCTAGCAGTCCAGATATTAATCCGTTAAATTATTCGATTTGGGCATATGTTGAAGCAGGAGCCTGCAAAACATCACACCCTAGTGTGAAAACCCTGAAGTCAACCATAACACGCACATGACAGTCAATGTCGGAGGACTACGTCCGAAAGGCCTGCTCTGGCTTCCGTCGTCGGCTATTCGGAATACTACCTCACAATGCCCTCCGCTCAATTTCAAACTACTTCTATTCAATTTTCACAGCCTGCCGTTAGCTAACGGAACTATCAATACTTTCTCTTCACAACTTTGTTCTAGCAAAAAAAATGCTGTCTACTCCTAGAGCCTCATGGTGATGAGAAATTATTTCCTTCTCAAAACAACATCATTAGAGGATGTTATTAATAAAAATAGAGGACACATTGAATAAATTTGTTTAAAAGGACTTTATAAAGATAACTGCACTCGAAAATGTTGATATTATTGCTTGAATTAGTTGAAAATTGGATTTGAAAGAAATACAAAAAAAATCGCATTATTTTCTGCCGCACCCTGTACATGCTCTTATTTCCCTCTGAGCTCGTTTGCGGTTGATCATAAAGGTTGTACGGAATCAAATTGAACCACTTTTAAATGGCTGTAACTTTTTACCCGTTGGGTATTTTCTATTGAAATTTTGGGTGGTTCAATGTGTGTAAGTTTCAGATGTGCAATCCTTGCGAAGATGGAGTCGGAAGAACAGCAGCCGCGC
Organism: Aedes japonicus; assembly: GCA_034211315.2. Taxonomy (NCBI): domain Eukaryota; kingdom Metazoa; phylum Arthropoda; class Insecta; order Diptera; family Culicidae; genus Aedes; species Aedes japonicus. The sequence goes on along the minus strand of JASCZW010010631.1, from coordinate 10,964 downwards.
AAAAAAATTTTGCGCACGTACCTCTTTAATCCGAATCTTTCTCATCGTGCCATCAGCAGGACGCTGGGAATGGTACATTCCACGGTGTCTCGTGTTTTAAACCGCTATCACGAACGTATGGATCTCCGAATAGTGTTAAGGATCACAAGCGGGTATTTCAATCTTTCAAGAGGAATCCCAACAGTTCAGTTCGAGATCTGGCGGAGAAACTGAATCTAAACAAAACTTTCGTGCAAGATGCAAAAAAAGCGTGAAGGACTACACACGTACAAAGTCCAAAAGGCGCCTAATTGCGATGAACGACATAATACGGTAGGTAAAACACGTGCACGGAAGCTCTACACCCAGATGTTGACGAAACCACATTGCCTCGTTATGGATGATGAGACGTAAGTAAAAGCAGGCTTCCGGCAGCTTCCGGTTTTTCACTGCTCATCATAAATTTGATGTCCATGATAACGTTAGAAAGCAGAAGATGTCAAAGTTTGCCAAAAAATATATGATTTGGCTAGCAATTTGCTCGTGTGGAAAGCGAAGCACTCCATGCATCACTACTGAAACGGTCAATGGGCTGCAGTACATAAAGGAATGCCTCCAAAAGCGTCTACTTCTTCTTTTGAGGTCACACGATGGTCCTACGATTCCAGAATGGCCAGACACGCCATTACTCGAAAGAGGTTTCGGAGTGGTACAAGGCTAAGGAGGTCAGTTTCGTGCCGAAGCATCTCAACCACCCGAACGCACCGGAACTGCGGCCAATTGAAAAATACTGGGCCATCATGAGGCAGGCACTTCGAAAGCATCCTAAGGAAGTGAAATCGGAGGAAGATATGAAGAAAAATGGATTGCCACGCAAAAAATAAGTTGGTCCAAATGTTGTACAGAGAGTAGTGTAAAGAAGAAGGTTCGTACATTTAGATATGGAATTGAAATTGAATCAAACAAACATGGGGAACTATTCAGAACATGTTTTATTTTTCTCGCTGAAAGTTTGAAGATGATTGGGTGAACGGGCGAATTTTGCCGAATATTTGTGTGTGTCGCAATTTGATTCCGTACACCCTTCAAATGCCTTGAAAAAATTCCAAAATTTTAGTTGCCACCCGTTACAACGAATTAGTGAACTTGAGCATCGAAAATGGAAAACACACTCAGGCTGCATCTAGGGTACACGATGGGTTTAAAGCAGTTTATCCATCACCTGGGATATTTTATGATTCTGAATGATATCTATAAATAAAACTGCTAATATTTGTACGACAATCCCTCTGCTTACTTCTTATCTATCGGAACTTGCCTCCAAAACGAGTATTTGACTCAGAAAATTTCATAGCGATGGAATGAATTTCCCAATCACAGTGACTTATTAAAAGCATGCGGATTGCTTTCCGATCATGAAAATGTTTGTTTCAGCTTCGAAGTCCGTACATAAACATACAATATTGTATGAGTGCGATTTTGTGCATGCGTGGGAAGGTGAAATAAAATAGCCTAGTTCACGATTTCCTGCTAACGTCAATTTTTCTCAACCCGCTCCCGCGTTTTACCAATCTGCCATGAGCGTCTTCCAAACCGGACATTTTTGCCTGTTGAAGTGGCCGACTTAGTCCGTGCTTCGACCTACCCCGCAGCGGGATGTTAGGCAAAAATGGACGTCTTTGGTTCGAGTACCACTGTAGACATGCCCTTTTCGCTCAATTTCCTAAACATCTGTTCTATTTCCAAGCCTGCCGAACACTGACGGAACTATCAAAAACTTTCTCTTCATATCTTTCATTCTAGCCAAAAACATTACTGTTCACTCTTGGTGCCTCATGGTGATGAGTGAACATCTCCTTCTACACTATAACAATGGTTAACATAGAAGAGAGGAAACATGGGCTCTCTCAAAAACAACAGTGATGCCATAGTTGCCGCACATCAGCGAAGGATTATTTATCGTTGAGTACTGTTGGACAACTCCGAATCAAAATGTTTTTAATTGTATATGATAGTTCCAGATGATGGACAATATAATCGTTAGCATAGATCAACCTTAAATAACTGTAAGAAACATAAAATAAATAATTAATTTTTAGAATTTTAACTCAATGTTCAATATCACATTATGGCAACAAGCCTAGTTGTGAGAAGGAGGTGATTAAAACATTACCTTTGGCACACGCGTCCAAGTGCAAAATACGCAAAGGCAACATTTCAGTGAACTGCTTCAGCAGGTAGAAAACTGGTGGTTTTCTAGATGATGTATTTTAAATCTTCGGTAATCAATTGAGGAATCCAACTTGAAAAAAGAAGAAGACACCGAGTGGTGATAAATCTGACAGCTCTCATGTTAATGTATAGGCCGTTTTAAAATGCTTCAAGAAAATTCAAATGAAATTCTAATTAAAAGCGGATTGTTGTATGATGTAAGAAAAATCCACGGCATGTTCTTAAAATTTCAAATGTTTAAAATTTTCAAAAAACGGGAAAAAATAATCTTATGTTAATACCATTTAAGCACAACCGTTACAGACCTCATTTCCTCAATATTTAAATCTTGAACCACAAGGTTTCCTCTACGACCATGAGCATTCTAGATCTCTGAAGGGTGGCAAATGAATATAAACACTTGAAAATAATGTTACGGTTTTGTGCTCCGGATAACTTCCTCCCACCGCCGAACAGCGAACAGAGAAAAATCGATTCAATCCATTCGATACTACACCGAGATGCAGCGCCCCGGTCGAGTGAATCGGAACCAAATGGTTTGCGCTAGGGGTTATCTCCGCTTCTCTCTCAAAGCATGAGGCCATTCTCCACTTGAATCGTTTCGCCATAACAAAATGGTTGTACGATTTTTCTCTACAAACAGAAGAAAGAACGCGAAGAGCATTTCCACTGGCAAAAGAAAAATGAATCAGTTGTGCAAATATTTTGCTTCACTCCGGTGCGGTCAAACCAACCAACCGACAGACCGACCATCCGACCAACCAACGATGATGCACTTTGTTAGTCTTGACTTAGCTGTGCACTTCACTCTAAATTCAAATTTTTACCCGGATAAATCTATGAAAATTTTAGCAACACTTTGAACCATCGCACTAAAAGCTTCTTGTTCATGCTCGTTTGGTAGTCAAGTCGCAGCTGGGCGGGTTCCATTAAAATTCTATGATTTAGTAACTCAGGCACAGGAGACGAACGGAAGTGTATGAATCTGTGAAAATCCCCCCGGTCTACAGTGGATGGAAACTCTCGAATGAATGAAATCACTTCGCTTAAATATGAAACACCGGAGCTCCCTCGGCAATTCCGGCTTGAGCATTGGGCTGTAATTCACTGTGATCAAGATTGCGGAGACCTTTCACGAACCTATTTTGGGGTTCATGCGTCTTGGATGGCAGTGAAAAATTGTTACCCGAAATATGGCCAGCCGTCCCACAATGTCGGCAGAAACTTATCTCGCTTAGGCAGCACCGATTGAATATCTTCATTTTCCCAAGACGAGTTTCCATTTCGTGAATAAATCTAGAGCCAAGAAGCATACACACACCCCAACTTCACGTACTGAATATTTTATCAGCCTGATTCATGTCGACGCTTTCGAGGGAATGTGAAAGCAACCTCGCAAGAACCAGAACAATCAACTCGAAGAAAAAAACAACCTTTACTCCAAGATTGCTGTCAGCTGAAAATGGAAAGATTTTCGTTTTTCCCGAGTTTCAACGGAACCCAGCGTAGAAGCCAAGATTTGATAAATAAATATCATCAACTTTAGCTCACGCTCCGGTGAGTCCATATTACATCGCAAGCCGAGCACCCAGCAACGTCTCGTGTTCTGTGAATTGAAATGATTTTTCTGCACGTCTGTTGAGCGATTTCTTTTTTTTTTGCTCACTTTTTCCTCACCTCGTTATCTGTTCTGTCTTATCATCAAAGTTTGGAGTGATTTTGCTCTTTACCTCGGCACATGGAAACGTGATTGACTGTGTATTGACTCATCACGGGGCGAGGAAAACCTCGAGGAGAAATGAACTCATCACCGACATTGTTTTCACCCTCCTCGCAACGATGTCTTCCTACCCGAGTAATGTTCTCTCAACCCTCCTCTAAAGACAAAAAAAAACACACACAGAATGCAATAACCTACCATGACTAGACAAATCCGTTTGCCGCCGCTTGACTAGTCGAGGAAACTAAATAAAAGATTTCCGCCAAGATTGGTTCGAGATCCTATCAAAACACAAAAATCATGGCCGACCCAGAAAATGGCTTCCTATTCAGGGATCCAATAAACGCCCACCGGAATGCCGTAAAAACCGCTCCCAAGAGGATGGACCTCAGCCTGGCAGGGGTGCGAGGGTGAAGAAATACACACATCAATGCCGCCGGACTAAGAAAACGGAATCAAGGGAGCGATGATATCAAACTGATGGCGATGGTCATCATGGGGTTGTTGGAAGTAGTTGGTCGTTCCTCCTCTCGGGAGCTGTCAGGCGAGCTATCGGGTTGGGATTTTGGAATGGAAGGAGAATTGATGGAGCCGTGATGGTTGGTTTTTTGTAACTCAAAGATATGCGCTTGTCTTCAACTTGTTATCTGGGTGCATATATCAGGATGGATGAGTTTTGGAAAATTTAACATCTCCAAAATAAATTTCAACTCCAGAAATAGGCCAGATGAGGGAGTCAGAATTCAAACAGTCTTGATTCATCCGTAGAACTTAGATGATGGAAATATCGAATCATGCGTCAATTGCAATTCACAATGTTTTCTGGCCTTGCTTTATACTGTTTTCAATGCATCACCGGACGTTCTACAAAACTTCTATGAACCTTTTGGCAGTGCATCAAATTTCTGCAAAATGCAGCCTACTGTTGTTTTACGGCTTTAGGACTAAGAAGAGCTTTAAAGGAAGAATTTGTGTGCACATCAAAACAGAGTGGTACATGAGCGCGTTCCAACACGTTACTTTTGCCTGTTGAGGTGGTGGATTCGACCGTGCCTCGACCTACCCCGCAGTGTGATGTTAAGCAAAGGTAAAGTCCTTGGTTCGAGTACCACTTTACATATGCCCTTCCGCTCAATTTTCAATACTTCTATTATATTTCTAACCTACCGTACACTGACGGAACTTTCAACACTTCATATCTTTCATTCTAGCAAACATTACTGTCCACTCTTGGTGCCCCATGGTGATGAGCGAACATCTCCTTCTACATCACAATCGTTACTCCACGCACGGAGAATACAAAAACATAACAATTAGAAGAAAAAAAATAATTTGGTAAGGCTTGAATATTTTCTCATGCCCATATATTGACATACACTGAAAATAAGTTTGTCATTAAATTACTATTTGAGGGGCAAAAAAACATTGATAAACTGGCACCAACGTTTTTCAATTGAAGAGGTTTCATATTAAACAATAAGAAATATTGTATTTCCTTCGATGTTACAAATGTTGTGGCTTAGGAGAAATTTAGGTCTCTGTAAGTTTATTTCAACTCTTTTTTTTTTGGTATCATTGGTGGTTTTAATTAAACACACTGAGTTGTTATATTACCAAGACTTTAATGACGAACATCAAATTTTTAAATCTACAATAGAATATTTTTAGATATTAAGATCTGCAGAATCCGTTGAAAATGTATTCCATCGGTTTCAAATTTTCTATTAAATAATGTTTACAAATTCAAAATTTGCGGCATATGTTTTAATCTTTTAAATTTATTTTCGCCATCAGTGTTCATTGTCCATTAAAATAGAAATGCTTTCAATATGATAAATTTCTACTGATTCGCATTATTGTTATCAACGATGTGTGTGTGTCAAAACATTAATTATCTCAAATTTCTTCTAAAGAATGTACACTGCAAAAAGTAGTCCCCGAAAATGCCTTAATACAATCCTCTCCTTGTAGGCAATTGTTTAATGCAACATATGAATATTCAAGTATGTGCAATGAAGGAGAATTCGTTTTAACAGTCACCTTTATTCTGTAAAATGGCGTCGAATCAAGAACGCGTGTGCGAACTAATTTTGCACAAAGAGGGCAAATCCGGATACGCCACTTAACGTAAGCGAGAAAGGTCGGTCCCGGAGGCAACCGTGATTCTAGATTCAGTGCGGAGAGGAAGCCAGTGGTAAAAGAAGAATTATAGTAAAAAACAAATCGTGTTTTTTTTTCATTAGGGCAAATCTAACATTGAGAGACTCTCTTTGATTACATTCTCTTTCTATCATATTCCAATCACCGTTACGTTTTTCATTCTACTATTTGTAGAGTACGCTAGCCAGCACTGTTGTGTTTCGATCTGCACTAAAGAATCCCTCGAAAGTTTTATAATGGCACTGTAACAAATGAAAGAGAGCAAGACCGGAAAGAATATCTCACAGTTAAATTCGCCTTAATGAAAAAAAAAACTCTAGAAATATCTAAGTCCGAGGTGTGGCTAAAAAAGTAAAAATGTCTCCATCGTTTGTCCAGAAAGTGAAGAAAATTGCGGGTCTACAGTCATATAATGTAGGTGTTGCTCCAAATCGTAACGATACGTAGAACAAGAGCGCTGAAATTATATGACACTATGTTGAAAGAGTTCGACTGCCTGATAATCGATGACGAAACATATTGCAAAGCTGGTTCAATGTAGATTCTGAGACTAGGTTCAAAGAGGAAATGTTGCTCAACATTTAAAGCAAAGACCTACTGTCAAAGTTACCAAAGATATTTTTCGTATGACAGGCAATATGCTGATGCGGTTTCTGAAACGACATTTTCCCCACGACTGGCATCATAAGTGGACAAATTTAGGTGTAAGTATGTCTTAATAAACGACTTTTGCCAATCATTCCGAAACATAACGGTTCGGTGCCCTTTTAAAGTAGTGCAATCCACCAAATTCGTCTGAACTGTCTGCTCGAAATGTATTGGGCTTTGGTTAAAAGGAATCTTCGAAAAACGAATAGCATAGCGAGAAAAAATGCAGGCTCAAAATATGGTTGATGTAATGTAATTTCAACAGTATATAGAACTACCCATAAAATCTGGTCCTGTTTATGTTCTATAAAAGTATGGAACAGTGTTTTCAAGAACAATAATAAAGTATTAATCACTTGCAGCAGTGAAAACAGTGTTTTTAGCTCGACCAGTAGTCAGAGTGATATATAGAATACGAGAGATACAAACTGCTCCGAACTTGACATGGTTTGCAATACGCTTATAATACAAACAACTACAAATCATTCTAAAAAGATGTTTTGTGTGTTACTTGGGCAATCAAAAGGTACAACAAATCCAGTAGACTACACAAAATATGTTTTATATTTGTATTTTGATGACTTATTGAATAAACGTTTTACTGTTGATTTTCCAATATGTTTCTTTTCATAACTTTGATATCTTGAACACCGTAATCAAAAGATTTGTTGTTTAATAAAAGTGCAAAAAATAGTTGCTCGGCAAAAAGAAGTCAACTTTCCGTTGACTACTTTTTGCTGTGCGCATTCTTAGCTAACAAATCTTTTGATAGTTTAGTCAAAAGATTTCATAAATATATTTAACAATGATTGGGAAACTAGGAGAATTTAAAATTTAACACTTCATTTGATCACATTTAAAAAAAATAAAAAAATAAACCTTGAAACACTTTTTTAAATTTTCGCTAGTAATCGCGAGCAAATTCCATTAAATTCCACTATGAGCTTATCTTTTGACAGATAGGCCTATTTCGTCTGCTACTTACAGACTTCTTCAGTGTCAAGTGCTCGACACCGTTCAAAGAACGGCACCCTGCCTCGTCGAAAATGGACATCGGCACTTTGTGGACGCCAGATACGCCCGTTCCGGCATCTACTACATCTTGGCACTATTAGACAACAATCAGAGAATCGACCAAAAGCCCGGTTCCAGACGGCCGACGACGCACAGTGGGACGAAATAAAAAAAAAGTGAGACATGGGTATTTGCGGCGAAACTATTAGGTGTGGCCCATTAGGATATTCTACAATATTTATACATTTTTGTGAGTACCTTATTTTTGTGCTAACAAATTTTATTTAAGGGATGTATACACCTAGATAAACAAATTAACGATTTTATTTCAGGTCCAAATCGATAATCAGGTATAAAAACATTGTAGATTAGGTCATTTCATGAAACTTTGAAGATTACAAAACCTTTCTATCTATTAACTGGACGAAGTTGAAGGGTGAAAAAGGAATGGTATTTGAATTTTCACATTTTCTGTTCTACAAAGTTTTAGGTATTGTAAGAATACACTTTTTTGCTGAAGAATCTTATACTGAATTGTGGATAACATGCTACCGGACAGAACAAATGTTGTATATATTCTTAACATTGGAACTATCAGGGAAACTTTCAGGAGTGACGGAGGGCAACATGATTCTGTAGAGTAGGTTCACCATGAGCGCTGATTTTTAAGAGATTTTAGTTCAATATGTTTAGGTGACGGACGGCGACAACCAACAGTGGATAAACTAATCATCAACTTATTTTCTTAAATATTGTAATACAGCTTGCTGAACGTATCCTGAAACTTACCGTCCCAACTAACATAATTCCACATTTTCCGTGACACTTATTAGTGGTCGTCGATTTCTCCGCATCTCTCTTAAGTAAGTGTCGGAATAACATTCCTTCCTTATTGCCACCAGTTGCAAGGACGTGGCCAGGACAGCTCTGGTCTGTTGGAAGGCGACACACCCTTTATCTAAGAGGTAGGGTTTGCTCCCAAATCACTATCTAACAGCAATCGATGTAGGTGCGTCTCCCTCTTAACAACAGTTCAGAGCTTGTACCACCTACGATATTGTTCAAACTGATTTATGCTATACTATAAGAATACACTTCTTTGCTGAAGACAACTAATCATTATCTTTTCATATAAAGGATTTACGTCGGTTTCAATGATTTTTTGAGCTATCTTCGAGGACGTATAGATTACAGGTTACCAGGTATTAGAAGCTAAACTTAACGTTAATTGGTTGAACAACTGATACCCTTCAAAATGATGATAAATTAAAAGGGAGCCTAAGAGGGCATTTAACAATTTTTGGAAAAAGTAACTAAGCTTCTTATGATATTATGTTGCATATACAGTATGTAAAATAAGTATATCAACCCCTGCTTCAAATTTACAATTTTCCTGTTATCGATTCAAATATTAGTTGATAAAATGAGTGTTGTTATGCGTTTGGTCCATTATGTAGTGCCTATCATTATACCATTAAATATACTTGAATTAATCTTGCTCTTAAAAATCTATGCCAAGATCAACAGAAAAGGGAAGTAAAACATGCAAAAAAGTTTATCCACCCAAACATGCCTAGTACCATTTTGCCGTGTATTGAGCGGTTCCTGTCACTTTTTCGAATGTAAACATTGCATACAGTTATCCTAAGTGTAGAAGCTTTCGTGATTCAAATTTGAGTTCTCGTGTTTCGGAATGCCTAAAAACGCACAAATTTTGCTGAGTATCCGAAAACTTATCATAGAGCATCACAAGTGCGGTGAAAGCTACCGTCAAATTGCTAATATCGTTCAGATACGTAAAGATACGGTTGCCAAAATTGTTCAGAAGTACAAAAAGAGTGGTTCTTTCACACCAGAAAAGCGATCAGGGTGACCGGCGAAGAAGACAGAAAGGCGGAACAAGATCGAGGTTTGTCAGCTCCAAAAATTGCAAAGCAAGTTGAGAGTGAATTTTCTATCCATGTGACACCTCAAACAATCCGAAATCGATTGCATCTACAAGGTCTGAAGGGTAGAGTGGCAGTTAAGAAACCATGGTTGTTAGCGAAAAACATTATAAAACGATTGAAGTGGGCTCGAGATCATATTACATGGACAGTCGATGATTGGAGAAAGGTCATTTGGTCAGACGAGACTAAAATAATGCTATTTGGGTGTGATGGTATCACACGAAAATGGCGCAGAACCGGTGAAAGTCTGAAAAACCAGTGTTTAAAGCCTACAGTCAAACATGGGGGAGGTGAGTTATTGCAACATCATTAATTTTCAACTAACTTAACTAGCTTTTATCATTTTCTGTGCAATTAGAGTCATGGTTTGGGGCTCGATGGCTTCGTCTGGCGCTGGAGAACTCGAATTCATTGACCGAATAATGACAAAGGAGATTTATCTGGACATTCTGAAAATGTTCAGCAAATGCACAAAAACTGAAGCTGGGACGAAAACACACGTTCCAGCAAGATGGTGATCCAAAGCACTCATCGAAGCTGGTATCCCAATGGTTTAAGGAAAAGAAAATCAATGTTTTGGAGTGACCAACACAGTCTCCTGACCTTAATCCAATAGAACACCTCTGGTCTATTTTGAAAATTAAGGTTCAGGAACACCAATCATCAAGCATTCAGCAATTATGACAAGTTGTTGTAACTGAATGGGAGAAAATCGCACCAAAAACGATTGCTAAGCTTGTTCAGTCAATGCCACGACGATGTCAAGCTGTCCATGAAGCTAAGGGAGGTCACACAAAATATTGAATGATTTTCAGGATTATGGTGGATAAACTTTTTTTGCATTTTTTTTTTATCGTTTTCTTATATATTTGGTCTCAGACACGAACAGTTCGTGCATTTACATCAAATTATCGTTATTTGACTTTCTTTTTATCCATTGAGAAATAAACTTAATATTAAAAAATCGTTTTTTACTTACTAGGTATATACTGATTTTTGAATTTTTGAATCTCTTTGAATAAATATTTTGACGTGCTTTTGATGTTTAAAAAAAGGCCAATTTATAATTTAATGAAGCTTATTTGATTATAATATCGAAAAAAAGTCCATCTTTCTACGACCCATTGAGCAACGGCCCGTACTGGTTTTCACTGGTTTCTGCAGCTGCAGACAATGACGTCAAAATAAATCCTTTGATAGTAATGAAAGGAACTTTAGAAGACAAGGTTTCTAGTGGCTTTCATAAAACTTTAGCTTTGGCT
>JASCZW010010630.1:0-35716 GCA_034211315.2 Aedes japonicus | reverse complement strand
AACCGCCTTGATATGTTTGAATATCCCACCTCTTTCAGGTAGATCGGACATTTTTGCCTACAACCGCATGGGTTATTACTCTTGCAGTTCTTGTAGTAGGGACAAGTGCGCGCTCTTATTCACCCAAAACTAGCTCTGTAGCACTCACGGTTTCGTCGATTGTTAGGATGATTGTTGGAGTGGATACAGCATTTCTACCTCCCTTCCTTGGATATCCTTTACACTTTGGTCTTCAAATTCTCTGAGTAGTTCCTCATTTGAGTTTGCAATGGACTCTGGACAGTACACTACACATCGGCATTGGTTTCTGGTTGAGTGTTCCGCAAATTTGATTTTTGTCTCGTCCAGCAATTGCTTCATTTGCGTCAGCTCCATCAACCTTGTTGCCTGTACTAAGTCCGGGGTCCTCTGAGTCCCGTGGAATTCACACTCTCATCTCCCCCGCCGCTCTGTGGGTGAAATTGGTTGAACGGTGGAGATCACTCACTCACACTATAAAGTCCTATAACAAATGGTTTTACAGAGCTCTGTTGCACGAATCACCTAGTTAATTACCCTTATTTGTGATCATCCCCGTGGAGAAATAAATATATTCCACGTTTTGGAGACAGAATGTCTTCGCGGAAAAAACTACCGATGTCAATATTTATCAATCCACTCAGAAATCACTCAATATTCTGTGAAAAAAACTCTTCGAGAGATGTTCGGCAAAGTTTCTCAGTATGGCTTTTGTCGTGTTTTGACTTTATAATATTAGTTCCAGATCTTGCCACAGATATGGCGGGTTGGCAAAGATAGGCTACAGTACCATCTCTTAAATACGATCTGGAACCAATGTGATTATTTAAAATGTCTTCATTTTACATTGAGGACTATCATACTAATGCAAAAATGGTACCTGCCATCGAAAGCTCTTAATTAATAACTGTGGAAGTGCATTTAAAACACTAAGTTAAGAGCAAGCAATAAGCAAATTGATACTCATCGCTTATTTCACTTCTTCCGCTTCTACTCTGACGCTTCTATTCTGCCACTTGTGTTCTTTCACTTATATTTCTCCGCTTCTGTTCTTCCGCTTCTCTTTCTCTGCTTCTGTTCTTCCGTTTCTTTTCTTCTGTTGTAATTCGAATCTCATTTTCCGTTCCTTTTTCACTTATCTGCTTCCGTTTCTCTTTTTCCACGTCTCTTCTTCCGCCTGTCTTATTGCATTTCTATTCTTCTGCTTCTATTCTTTCGCTTCTCTTTCTCTGATTATTTTCTTTCCTTTCTCTTCTTCCGCTTCACTTCTTCCGGATCTATGATTCCACTCCGCTTTTTGACTTTCGTTTTTATTCTTCTAGTTCTTCTTTTTCGTTTCTCTCTTCCACGTCTCTCCTTTCACGTCTGTTTGTTTTCTTTTCTTTCGCTTCTCGTCTTCCGCTTCTATTATTTCATTTCCTTTCTTACTCTTCTCTTATTCCGCATCTATTATTCCAATCCGCTTTTCAATTTTCGCTTCCATTCTTCAGCTTCTTCTTTTTCGTTTCTCTCTTCCGCTTCTCTTATTTCGTGTCTATTTTTCTTCTCTCGCTTCTTTTCATCCGTTTCTTATCCTTTGCTTTGATTATTCCGCTTCTCTTCATACGCTACTCTTCTTCTGCTTCTTTTTTTCCCACTTCTATTCTGCCTCTTTTATTCTTCCGCTTCAGTTTTTCTGCTTCTCTTGTTTCCACTTCTCTTATTCTCCCTAACTGTATTTTAAGCTTCTTTCCATCTTTTTATTTTTGGTTTTACTTCTTATTTTTCTTCACTTCTGTTTCCGCATAACATCCTTCAGCTTCTCCATTTTTACTGAATTCTATAAATTTTCTTCTTTTTTTCACTTCATCATTTGTTGTATCAGTTTCCGTATTTTTTATCCTATTCATGTGTTACTTTCCGCCTCCCTTCATCTGCGTCATCTCAATAATCTCTTCTGATTTGCTTTCAGTGTCTCGTTTTAGTTAATTATTTTTTCTCCCTTCTGCCCTATTTTCGCTTTCGCTTCTTCAACGTTCAACGTCAATTCCATTCTGTACAGAATCCGAGGATTTGTTGAATAATCTGAAAATTTCTTGAGCCGTATGAGGGTTGCTATGGATTTCGGGAATTTACTATGTATTACAAAAAATGGTTGTTTCGAATACTTACATGGACAATCCAAGAACTTTTAAAAATTCCAATAATTTTCTAATTATTTTTGTTTTTGAATTCTGAAAACTTCTCCAAATACTCAAACGCCGAATATCTGGATATTCCGAAAACTTCCTGAATATGCCACGAACATTCAAAAATGTTCCTAGTGTAAATATTCAGATAGCTTCCTGCATTTTCCGAGGATTTTAATGATATTCAGAAATCTTCCTTACTATGAGTAATATTTGTGATATGAGTAATATTTGAATATTCGTAATATATGATAGTTCTCTGGAATTAGAAAATGTTGTTCATATTTCAAGAAGTTTATTCCGTGAATATCTTGGTTAGTATTCTGTAAATTTTCCGAGAAAATTTCGATGTACTTTGGAAAATCCTACATCTTTACGAATATTTCGAGAAGCCCCTGAATTCTCCCGAAATAACATGAATATTCCTGAAAATTCTAAAAAGTACCGAAATATTCCTTAAACTTTTAAAATATCCCAAAAATGTCTTTAGTCAAAACATACTTCTTCATAAATATTCTGAGACACCCCTTAATAATCCTGAAATAACATGAATATTCCGGATATTGCCCGAGAATTCTTAAAGTACGCATCGAAACTCAAAACTATTATTCAGGACTTCTGAACATGTTTGAACATTCCAAATACGCCTAATATTCAAATAATCTTAATTTTGTCACTACTTTTCAAAATTGATGATATTCCGAAGATGGAATTTGGTTCAAATTCTGAAAGTTCGAATACAGTTAAACAAACAGCTATATCACATTTGTCCGAAATGTCAGGATTTTGTTTTTGGAAATATTCAGAGTATTGTTTGGAACATTTTATTTTCGATACTTCTAGAACATTCAAAATGTGCTTGACATGTGCTGAGGTTTTGAAATATTCAGGATGCCTTGAAAATATTCAGTTTTTAATAAGAGACGAACCAGCCTCTGGCTGAAAGTCTCTTTGATAATGATTAAAAAATCAATTATTTAGTTTTTGTGGAGTTTTTTTAGCGCTTGAAATATTTTGGAAATTTTCGGGGTTGTCAAATTTTATTTTAAATTTTTAAGTTTTTAAATGTTCAGATTGTTATTGAAACAACCACACATTAGTCATTAAGTTCCTTGAATACTTATGATTTTCTAGGAATGTTCGAGATTCTATGAAAATATTCAATACATGAAATGAAATACTAAGGTTTTTTTTATCTTGAAAAAGTCGAGCATTCGACACTGAAGAAGTCTGTAAGTTGCAGACGAAATAGGCCTATCTGTCAAAAGATAAGCTCATAGTAGAATTAAATGAAATTTGCTCGCGTTTACTAGCGAAAATTTGGAAAAGTGTTTCAAGGTTTTATTTATTATTTTTTTTTAAACGTGATCAAATGAAGTGTTAATTTTAAATTCTCCTAGTTTCCCAATCATCATGGAAATTGCAACATCTTTTCGAATGTATTTCGGAACTTCTAAGAATTTTTGATAGTCCGAAGTATCCTTGTATCACTCTGGAAAGTTCCTGGTTTTCCGAAAACTTATCGATCATTCTGAGAACTTTTTGAATATTTTGAAAACTTCCTAAATATTCCCATTACTTCTCTCAATACCCCGGAAATTTTCTTAATATTCAAATAATTTGCGAACACAAAACACGATACTTTTCGGTAGTTTTAGTTGCTTGTCAAGATCGCATACCGATAGATTTGGATTTTGATACCGTTCGTACAAAATGCGTTTGCGCACATCCACTTGATTCGATGCCATGTTACTGAATGTAACAAGAATGTAAACATGTTATACAACGAAATAAAGGGGAAAGTACCAGCGGTCATATAAGTGAAACGATTATGCGATCCGTGAAATATTTCAAAATCTACACCGAAAAAAACGCCTGAAATTTAACGTGGACAGGCCTTAGTATAACACGTTAAGGTGTGCTCAAGAACTTCCTTAATATTCCATGAATTCAGTGAATATTCGGTGAACATGCTCAATTTTCTGAGTAAACTGAGAAACCCTTCCTTATATATAATTTTTTTTAATTCTACGAGCTTCAAATTAATAAAAAAAAAAAACTTTAAACTTTCAGGACCTTGAATATTTCAAAAATATCCTGAATGTTGGAAGAACATCCTGAATATTTTTTTGAACTTCCTAAATGTTTCGATTTTTTCTCGAGCCTTCTAAAGCTGTCAAAACCCTTCAACTCTCAAAAACCGATGTGTTCAATTTCCATTATATCTCTAGAACATTCCGAAAATTCCGAGGTAATCCTTTTTTTTTTGTATTTACGACACTTTACACCTGGGTGCAATTGTGTCGGTCAAGTTTGGCTCCACGAATTCTAAATTTCTACACATTTCTCCTTTATTTTTAATTTGCATTTTCTTGTCCTATGTTTCTCTAGATTCTCTTTGTGAGCTTTCTTCCTCCCTCTATTCTTGTTCAAAGATATTTTTTCCGCTCCGGTTTGTCCGTTTTCTTTTCTATCTCCTCTCCTCTTCTGCGTTTCTTTGTTCACTTCTCTTGTTTCGCCGTTCTTCTTTTGCTTCTATTCTTTTGCATCTCTTCTTCCGCTTCTACTCAATTCAATATAAAAAAAATCTCAAAATATTGACTTATATATCAGATCATTGGTAAGCAAAACTGTCTAAGTGATCGATGATTCAGTTGGATTACTCAAATACCGCAGCTAGTATTTTAGATATTTGCAAGAAACTAATCATTTCTCGAGTAATTTTTCAAAAAACGAGTCTAATTCTGTAAAGAGGGAAGTAAGATTGAAACGTAAATTTCCCAAATCTTTCAGCACTTTCGCGGAAAGTAGCATCATCATCATCATGTTAGGGAAATGTTGTTTCTTGTGTTGGTGACCGTAGTTTGCGTGAAATTACTAAGGGTTTCAAGCATTTAACGTTTGCATCTTACTGCCCCTCTTTGTTTACAAAAACAGATACGTCTGTAGGATAAAGTACTCAAATTGATGCACAACTTGAAAACCACAGGGCTTCTCGAACAACATAGACCTTCTCACGATTTGAGCAGAAGTGTCAAAACCTACACGCTAAAGATTAGATTACCGAAAATTAAGTTTTGGTAGCAAAACCTAAAGTATCAGTGTAATTTACCGAAAGAAAACGTTTGATTTTACTAACTTTTTGAGTAAGGCGGATTAAAGTTCTTATCATAATATTCTACCCAAATTTGGTTTAAAATGCTCTCATTGGGCTGCAAGCAATTTCGGTAAAAAGAACCGTTAAAAAATAAGTAATTATTAAAGTTTTTCCTTTCTTTCCAACAATACCGAAATTTCGGCAGTCCATGTTTACCGATAATTTCAGTATGTGCACTAGGCTGATGCAAAATTCGAAATATTTGCTCCCTAAGCTTAATCGACGCCAATTTGGGTCCTGATAGTTCCCAAAAATTTTAACACATTTGGTTTTTAATTTTGGCTTTGCACACGCTATTCAAAGTTTGTATGGGAATTAGTATGAAGAATCTCAAACTTACATTTCAGATCCCTAACATCTTGATATTATGTCCTTAAACCAAATCTTATGAAGATTCATATTGTGTAAGTTGCCAACTATCAAAATGCCGAAGATACCCTGACATGTAAATTTTATACAAAAATAGTTATTCAACAAACATAATAATAAGAAATAAAAATATGTAATGTATATAAAATATATAAATATACAAATATATAAAATATATATAATATTATGAATAAAATAAAATACATAAAATATATAAATATAAATTATAAAAAACATATAAATAACAAGAAAACAAAAAATAAGAATAAAACATCATACCTAAAGTGTGTATTTTATGTTTTATTGAATAACTATTTTTGTATAAAATTCACATGTCAGGTATCTTCGGCATTTTGATAGTTGACAACTTACACTATATGAATCTTTATAAGATTTGGTTTAAGGACATAATATCAAGATGTTAGGGATCTGGAAATGTAAGTTTGAGATTCTTCATAC
Organism: Aedes japonicus; assembly: GCA_034211315.2. Taxonomy (NCBI): domain Eukaryota; kingdom Metazoa; phylum Arthropoda; class Insecta; order Diptera; family Culicidae; genus Aedes; species Aedes japonicus. The sequence continues at coordinate 29,545 of JASCZW010010630.1, read as the reverse complement.
TAATTCCCATACAAACTTTGAATAGCGTGTGCAGAGCCAAATTAAAACCAAATGTTTTAAAATTTGTTGGGGACTATCAAGACCAAAATTGGCGTCGATTAAGCAAATATTTCGAATTTTGCATCAGCCTAATGTGCACTTTTGTGCGGTTTTCAGTACTTTTTATCGACTTTTCCGTATTCTTGTCTTAGCGTGTATATTTTCTGGAACAATAATAGAACAAGACTTACACGCTCAAAACACCCTCTCTTTCTTTCGTATTACTATCCCTTTTTTCACACAGAAAAGTTACTCAATTTTAGTAAAAGGTGGATTTAGTCAAAATTCAGTAGATCCACTTTTTAAGAAATTGAGTAACTTTCCGTGTGAAAAAGGGTAGTAATACGAAAGAAGAGAGTGTTTTAATTGATGTGGTAACATTTGTCAACAAAGTGGGATCGCCTCCGCATTCCATGACGTCATCGTGAAGGAGAAAACAAGGATGCCATATTCACCGACATGTCTGTAAATTTGCAGACTTTTCATCTTTGATTGCAGATTTTTTAACGATACAGACGTTTAGCAGACATTTTATTTACGTTGCAGACTTTTACAGCCATTTGAAATATTTTCCAATTTCAAATAAAGATACTCTCTGAACTTCGGATTTGAAACGTACTAGGGTATGAACTGGAAGATGTATAACCAAAATTATATACTCTAAATGTTCTAACAAATATGTAAATTTTAATTTATCGTATGAATACCATTACTTTAGTGATCCTACATTTGCTCTAAAGCCCAGCTGGTTGCCACTCGGGGACAGAACAACAGTAAAAGTTATGAGCTATTGAAATAAATCTTAAAACTCAGATTTTTTTTTCCAAAGTACTACTAAACGCATTTTAGTGCATTTGCACTAGGGATTTAGACAGTATATCCCTGAATCAGTCCTAGATTCCTAGAAGTATAGAAAGAAACAAGCCAGAATTTTGGGCATATCCTGGAAAGTTTAGAAAAAGACTTCCCAGAGTTTCGGGAAAATAATATCTAGAAGTTCAGAAAGAGACTTGCTCGAAAAAAAAACTTCTCCGATGATCAGGTAGAAACTTCGTAGAAGTATTGGGAGCAAGCAGTTCAAGCTAGAAGAACCTTAAAATATTCAAGACCGAACATTACCGAATTTCAAGATCAAACTTACCAGGAGTTCTTCCTAGAAATTCAAGATTGAACTTCCCCAAATTTCAGATGGGAACTAACAAGGAAGGGCACTACCTATAATTTCTCAGAAAATCAGGAAAAAAGTTCCTCCGGATAAAGCGTAATAGAAGTTGAGGAGGACTTCCCAAAATTTTCGGAAGAAACTTTTCAAAAGGTTAGTTGGAACTTCCTAGAAGTGCTAGCAGCCTTTTCAAGGCTTCAAGGCTTTTTCAAGGGTGAACATTTCAAAATTTCAGAAAACGATTTCTCCAAATTAATAAGAGAGAATAGAATGAAACTTTCCAGGAGCAATGGAGGTGCTTCCTTCTAATTTGAGCACGAATTTCTCAATATTTCCTGAACAAACTTCCCAAAGTTCTGGAGAAAACTTCCCAAAAGTTCAGAAAGAAGACTTTTAAGAAGTCCAGGAAGAAACTTCAAGAACAAATGTAAGGGACTTTTCCTAAAAAATTTGGAGACGGCTTTCTCAAAGTTTCAATAAAATGTTCCCCACAGGTTAGGATGGGACCAATCAGGGGTTTGGATGGAATAAGCTCAGGAAAAAAACTTCCACGAATTTCAGGAAGAAACTTACCGTAGAGGGCACTACTTGTAGGATCAAGAAGGATTTTTTTTTTAAAACAGTAAAGAACTCCTCAGAAGTTCACAAGAGGACTCATACTCCCAGAAGTTCCGAAGAGACCAAAAGTTTAGTTGGAACAACCCAGAAGTGCTAGAGAGCTTCCCTTAAATTCCAAATCGAACATTCCAGCATCTCAGAATGAGAACTTTTCGAAGTTCTGGAAATATCAGATGTTCAGGTAGATACTTGTCGTAAAATCAGGAAGAAACTTTCCAGAAGTATAGGATGAACTTTCTGGTAATTCAGTGAATAAATTCTAACAACTTCAGGAAGAAACTTCTAACAACTTTAAAAATATTTTCTAAGAAATTCTGGAGAGTACTTTCCCAGAGTTTTGCTAAAATTTTCCTTGTGATTCATAATGGGACTTATCAGAAGTTTAGAAACCATGTTTAGGAAAACACTTACCAATTGTTTCTTTAAGGTAAGGTTGGGTTCTTAAATGTGAATTTCGAAGAAAATAAGGAGTGACTGCCAAGAAGGTCATGAGGAAATTTGCCTGAAGTTCAGGAGGAAACTTCCCAGAATTTTAACAAACAGCCTTGCAGAAGACCAGGAGAGAGCTTCCCTGAAATTCAAGATAATCACTGACTAACCAAAGAAGCAGTTAATACAAAAAGCATTTATATGACCATAATGATATTCATCACTCGTGACAGCATATTAAAATATGGTACATACCATCTTCCCAACCATTTGCATCGTACTATGTGGATACACACACTCATGCAGGAATTACATTTTCTTTATTTTCCATCTCAACTCGTTTGAAAGATTTGATCAGTAAAAAAATTTCCCTGAAATTTAGCTGACTAAGAATAAAAAAAATTAAGTATTCAACTACTAAATGTATTCGAGAATAGTTCCAAAGTTCAGAGAATCTAAGCATATATCGATGTAAAAATGAACCGAATCTATATATGAAAAATAAATTTGAAAACTACTGAACCGATCAGCGTTAAATTTTATGGAGGGGTTTTGGGGCAGGGAAGAGCTCTTATTATGATTGTAAGAGACCCCTCACTTTCCTGAGAGGGGTGGCTCCCATACAAATAAAACACAAATCTATAAATCGAAAACGACAGCTCCTCGACTGAATCTACAAAAAAAGATTCCTTTTAGTGTCATTGTAGTTTTTTTTACTAATGAATTAAAAATGAAAATTTTAAATTCAACTTCATCATTTATGTAATCAAATGAAAACTAGATTTTGATTTTCAAATACAAAACTGGAACAAAGAACTATACAGGGAAAAAAACTAGAGAAAATTGTGTCATCTATGCTTCAGTGTCACTTTAAAAATACGAAACAATAGTGTAAGGTTGCATATAATCCAAGAAATAGATGCAGAAATGTTTACATAATCACAACGTAGAGAAAATGACTTAACTCGCTTTCGTCTTTTCGTTGAAAGAAGTCTAATTTTGTAAAAAAAAAATAACAGACTTTTATAAGGAGTGTATCGAAAAGTAGTTATAAACATTCGATGCGTTATTACGCATAAACTACTGTATATATTTTTAGCGTGTAAGCGCCATTTGCTTTGTTTACATGTCAAAAATGATTATTCGGTTCATTCATTTCCGTTGGTAAAGTTGTATTCAAAATGTCGCGAATTGAATTTGAGACTAAAAAAGAAATTTCTGCACACTTGGTGCACCGAAAAGGGTGTTACTCACAACCAGATTGCGAAAAGAGTAAATGTTCACCCGGCAAGTGTAAAACGCATCATCGAAAAGTTTGGTAAGGAGTGCTCCCTCAAGGATTTACCAAGAAGTGGCCGGAAACCCGGCTCCAGCAACCCCGATTCGGACCAAAAAGTTGTGGATTATATTCAACGGAACAAATCTGCCTCTACTCGCGATCTAGCCAGAAGTTCAGGACCAGCATCGGAATGATTCAACGAATCAAGCGCAGGAATGACTTGAAGACGTACAAAAAGCAGAAAGTGCCCAAACAAACTCCGGAACAAAAGTCTCGTGCCAAAACCAGGGCTCGAAAGCTGTACAGCTGCATTTTGGACAATGTCGACCAGTGCATTTTGATGGATGACGAAACATACGTTAAAGAAGATTCAAGAACGCTACCGGGGCCGCAGTTTTATACTAAATCTGTTGGGGAACGTGTGCCAACCGCAGATACGACTGTTGCGATGGAAAAATTCGGTCAGAAGGTGCTCATTTGGGTCAAGCTATTTGCACATGTGGCTTGCGTTCTTCAATTTTTCTATACAAAAGGAACTATAAATGCTGAGATTTATCAAAGGAATGTTTGAAGAACAGGTTGCTACCATTGTATAGAAAGCACCAGTCCCTCCTCTCTTCTGGCCAGATTTGGCATCGGCACATTACGCCAAATCCACTCTACAGTGGCTGACGGAGAATAACATCAAGTTCGTAGAAAAAGACATCAACCCACCAAACTGTCCCCAGTTGCGACCGATCGAACGCTATTGGGCAATAGTCAAGCGTATATTTAAGAAGGATGGTACAGTGTCCCAAAACATGACCGATTTTAAGAAAAATTGGGCAGCGGCATCAGGAAGTGCACAAAGGTCACTGTACAGAATTTGATGGCAGGTGTCAAATCAAAGGTACGGGCATTCTACAGAAATGAACATGATGACTAGTTTTTTCCGTTTGGATCTTTTGTAAACATGTTAAGCTATAATAAACTGAAATAGTATGTTAATTTTAACCATGTTTTCATGCCTATTTTATTATTTGGAAGTTTATAACTACTTTTCGATACACTCCTTAGACATTCCCAGATATTTCAAATTTTTATCACAGACATTTGAAAAAAAAAAAAATATTTGGCATCTCTGGGAGAAAGGTTAGCAAGGCTTTGTTGACAAATGCTATTATGTGATTTACATATAGATCTGTGAAAGATGCGGTTTTGAACTTTGAATCCCGTCGTTTGCTTTGATTTGCCAATGATGTACTCCTCTCAGTGTCAATAATCTGAAACAAAGAATGACCCGAACAGCAGTAATTAAATCAACAGTCGCGGCTCTTTATCGCCCATTTATCTGCCATTCCACGCTCCTTCCACCGCCGCAGTTTATTATTATCAATCAAGATTGGAGCTGTCTGTCAAACCAATTGAGGGGAACTTTCCATGGTTGTTTATTTTTGGCAATCTACGCGAGAACCTACATGTGTAGATTGCAAATTCCGCCCCTGGCACTTGGCTAGTTCCGGCGGCTGAAGTTGAAATAATGGAAGAAAATCACCTCCAGATAGTATACTATAGATAGTGAGAGAAATGCCGGCTCGTTCCTCGATACAAGTTTTGCGTCAAACGGAGGAGGACCCGCAGAGTACTCCTAGCAGAGATAACCATCAATTTACGTAGGCCGCTCGAGTCCACCGGCGGCGATATCATTTGTAACCAGTCGCATAGGTGTTGGCTGTTTTATTATTTTTTATTATTATGAAATAGTATAGCCCAACCAGGCGGCAGGTTGACGTCAATCCGGCTCCGGGGTGATTCTTCGATTTGCAATGCCGTTTGAGACTTTGAAATTTGAACTTTTCGAATAAAATGTGTCTCATCGTTGTTTTGGAGCGATTTCCAGAGTCCAGACGATTAGTCAAGGTGCGACGCGGTTGTTATGGTGTCTTATGCGATTTACCGTGGTGGTTCGAAATCCGGACTGTTTGATCAAACCTTAACATGATAATTGTACGACGGAGTGACACTTCGAAAATGATTTTCTCTACTCGAAAACGGTGCAAACGAACCACGGGTCTTCAAAAACAACTCAGACGTGGATATCAAATTTCGTTAACATTTACTCAAATTTTAAACTTCGAAAATATTCAAAGATGTCTAAAATTCCTTTGCTGTTCGTATACCAGTTTTTGGAAAGAAATCTGCCATACTTGATTATCCGTAATATCCACCGTCCGGTTCTTGGTGCATGACGGTACTCGGACAACAGAGTTACTCCACAAGATCGAGGTAGGCGCTGACGCACGCAGCAAAGCATTGGTAACTGTGATACTATGTGTGCGTCAAACCACTCCAATTAGGGTTTGTAAAGTTTTGTGACTGTTGCTAAAAATAAAGCCTCTTGATAAGATACGGAATATGGATCATTTCTTTCGTACGAGCTTTTAAGATACGGGCCCATCGGCGCAGACTAAACCGGTTTATGGGGGAAGGGCGAAGTCCTGACCTATTTTTGAAACACATTTCTCTGGTTTATTTTAACGAAAACATAGCATAGTAATGTTCGACCATACATAATCCTGGGCTGTTGTAGAGACGATGAAAGCGCCGAAAGAGCTACCTTGGGTGTAACAGGCTTTTCATCCATCGATCTCTTTGCTCAACACCAGGCCAGGTCCTTATGATCAGCAAGGGATGGGAGGGAAGTGTTGATTAGATGTCTACTTAAGAAGATGCTGAGAACTTATGCTATCTTCATAGGCATCTGGAGTTGTAAATTGGATACGATTGTGCGGGAGGCTTTTCTTGGAGAAAGCATATGTATGTTTATATGTATAAAGGGTAGGGAACGGCTTAATCAGGGGCAACTGGCTTAATCAGTTGTTAGGAAATAGGTCTAAGACTCCTTTCATTATCCAAACTGCTTCATTTTTCGTTATACGAACATTAGCTCTATCTATTGGGCTACCGTTTCGATGTATAAAACATAATTGATTACCAATTTATTCCTGTCATTTTGAAAATTTCAAATACATCGTCTAGAAGACCATCAGGTCCCTACCTGCTGAAGAAGTTCACTCAAATTTAGCCTATGAGTATTTTGCATTTGCTCGCGTGTACCGGAGGAAATGTCTTCATCAGCTCCTTTTCACATCTAGGCTTGTTGCCAGAATGTGCCAATAGTACTTAACGATAAATAACGCTTCGCTGTTGAACGGCAGCTATGGCATCACTGTTGCTTTTGAGAGAACCCATGTTTTCTCTCTTCCTTGTTAACCATGAATATAACGCACCGGTATTGTAACGTGAAGCCAGATGTCCCTTACATTTGTTTGTTTTTAAACGAAGCATCCCGTTTGTCGTCACAGTCGCTTTGTCTAACATTTCCGTGAGAGTAAATCAAAATAAGAAATACACATCGCCAATCTAAAGTTCAATGACAAGCTAAAAGTTTAGTCGCGTACGTCTGTCTCATAACCCGCTAGTAGACGAGTTTGTGATCATAGCAATCGACATATTTTAGTTGATTGCTTTCGAGAGCGGATGGGTAAAACGAAGGAGCTGGTCGAGGAAATTGACATTTGCAGCAAATCGTATTTCATTTTGCCTTCGCACACATGCACGGAATCGCAGTCATACAATATTGTTAGTTTGTGTACAGATTGCGCAGCTGAAGAAAACATTTTCATGATCGGAAAACAATCCGCATGCTTATAATAAGTCCCTGCAATTGGGACTTTATTACATGGCTATGTTATTTCCTGAGTCTAATGCTCGTTTCTGAAGGTATGTGTCAACAGATCAGAATTGAGCAGAGGGATTAACGTCTAAATATTGGCAGTTCTAATTATAGATTACATACAGCTTCATTAAATGTCCCAGGTGCTGAATAAATTGCTTAAAACCCGTCCAATACCCTAGGTCGTTGGGATTGACGAAGCTAAGAAATTAATGCACCCTTGTGTAGTCCGCTTTCCTGGACTGGAGCAAAGGTGTTTCCTACTTGTGTCCAGAGTTTGCCTGTCGGTGAAGCCTCAAATTTCGTCACTACAGCCAAGGTAACCAGATGCACTGCTACCAGCGCCCATGTCTAGCTGCTCTTCCGGGGAACCTGGCGAATATGACCGACGGGAAGCAACAATGATCCGAACGGGACTTGTTAGTTTCCTTCGCACCTACATTGCACAAAACCGCGTTTCTCGTCTTCTATATTGTGAACAAACTTTTTGAACACTGCACAGTTTTCTCTTTCTTCTTACAAATTCTTCATCTCGAAACACTCTTTCATCGCAAAAACTTTTCATTTTTCATTTGGAAAATTTGTAAATGTAAAAATTTGGAAATTTGGAAATTTGGAAAATTTGAAAAGCTGAATATCCATAAACCTGGAATCATGAAAATCTTCAAATCTAATAATTATAGCATTTAAAGATGAAGTAATCTTGTGAATTTGTGAATTTGTGAATCTGGAAATCTGGAAATCATGAATATCTTGGAAATCTGGTAGTCTAGATGGCTTAATACATATAATGTATACATATAATGTATATGATAATACATATAATGTATATGAAAATATGGATATCTGAATGCAAGGAAATCTGGAAATCAATAAATCTTCTAATTCTGCAAATTGTGATGTCAAAATTTTAAAGTTTTGGAGTCTGGAAATCATGATATTTTCGAAATTTAGAAATCGGGAAATCTGTAAATTTGGAATCCTGTGAAATCTGGAAATCCTATGTAAAATTTAAGAAAAAGCATAGCTTCATTTATTGATTCTCTGCATACTTTGATTAGCTAGAGTAAGCTGATAAAAAGAATCGATTAACATCAACAGGCCATTTTCGATGATTGCGCAAGAAACTAAAAAAAATCTGCATATCTGGATACCTTAAAATTTACAAATCTGTAGTTCTGTGAATTTGAGAGTCCTAAAACCTGAAAGTATTGCAATGAGGAAATCGTGAAAGCTAGGAAATCTATAAATCTGGAAATCCAGAAATCTCAACTCTAAATCTCGTAATCTGTAACTTTAAAATTCTAGAAATCTTGAAATCTTTAAATCTTGAAATTTGCAAATTTGGAATAACCGGAAATAAGAATATCAGGAAATCCGGAAAGCTGGAAGTAAGGAAATATTAGAAATTTAAGAATCTTAAGCTGGGTATCTTGAAATAATTATATTAGGAAATGTGGAATTCAGTAGAGTCAAGAAATCTGGGATTCAAGAAATCAGGAAACATGGAAGTTTGTAATTCTCCAAATCAGGTTATGTGGAAATCTGAAAATCTGGAAATCTAAAAGTCTAGAAATCTGGAAACCGGGAAATCTGGAATGCTGAAAATCTTGAAATCTGAAAATCTGGAAACCTAGAAATCTGGTAATCTGAAGATCAACAAATTTTGAAATATATGGAAATAACACAATCTGGAAAACCGGACACCTGGGAATCTAGGAAACATAAAACAATGAAGTGTGGAAATCTGAATCCTAGAGGGTTTGAGCTGTTTGGAAATCTAATAATTTGCAAGTATGGACATTTTTAAATCTTTAAATTTGAAAATCAGTTAATCTGGAAATTTAGAAATCTGAATATCTGGATATCCGGATATATGAATAACTGACTACTGGGAATCTGGAAATCCAGAAATGGTGAAACCTGGAATTTAGAAAATCTGGACATCTTGAACTATGGAAATCTAAAAATATAGATTTAAAAAAATATGGCATTCTCTTATTCTGAAAACCTGAAAATCTTGACATCGGAGTATAAGGAGATGTGGAAATCAGGTAATCTGGAAATCGGAAAATTTATAAATCTTTAGCTGAACATCTAGAAATCTGGTAATCAAGAAATCAGGAAATATGTATATTTGAAATTCTTCAAATCAGGATATGTGGAAATCTAAAAATCTGGAAATCTAAAAGTCTGGAGATCTGGAATCCGGGAAATCTGGAATTCTGAATATCTTGAAATCTGGAAATCTGGAAACCTGGAAATCTGGTAATCTGGAGATCTACAAATCTTGAAATCTGGATATATGGAAACAAAAAAATCTAGAAAACCAGACACTTGAGAATCTAGGCAACATGAAAAATTGAAGTGTGGAAATCTAGTAATTTGCAAATATGGAAATTCGTTAATCTTCAAATTTGGAAATCAGTTAATCTGGAAATTTGGAAATCTGAATATCTGGATATCTGAATATCTGGAAAACTGGAAATCTGGAAACCTGAAAATCTGGAAATCTAGAATTCTCAACTCTAAATCTCAAAAAATGTATATTAGGAAATCTGTAGAACTGGAATTCTAGGGATTCCCAAATTTGGAAATCTGAAAAAAACCTGAAATAAGAATATCAGGAAATCCGGAAAGCTAGAGGTAAGGAAATATTAGAACATGAAGTTTGGAAATCAAGAAATCAGACAATCTGGAAATTTGGAAACAACCAAGTCAGAAAATCTGACTGCTGGGAATCTGGAAATCTAGAAATAGTGAAACCTGTAATTTAGGAAATCTGGACATCTTGAACTATGGAAATCTAAAAATATAGATTTTTAAAATATATCATTCTCTAATCCTGAGAATCTGAAAATCTTGAAATCGGAGTATAAGGAGATGTGAAAATCAGGTAATCTGGAAATCTGACAATTTTAGAATCTTAAACTGTACATCTTGAAATAATTGTATTAAGAATTCTGGAATTTCCTTAAGTCTAGAAATCTGGAATTTCCTTAAGTCTAGAAGTCTGGAAACCAAGAAATCAGGAAACATGGAAATTTGAAATTCTTCGAATCAGGTTATGTGGAATTCTGAAAATCTGGAAATCTTAAAGTCTGGAAATCTGGAAACCGGGAAATCTGGAATTTTGAAAATTTTGAAATTTGGAAATCTGAAAACCTGGAAATCTGGTAATCTGGAGATCTACAAATCTTGAAATCTGGATATGTGGAAACAAAAAATTCTGGAAAACCAGACACCTGGGAATCTAAGAAACATAAAAAGTTGATGTGTGGAAGTCTAGTAATTTGTAAGTATGGAAATTTGTTATTCTTCATATTTGGAAATAAGGTAATCTGAAATTTCAGAAATCTGAATATCTGGACATCTAAATATCTGGATAGGGTAAGGGGATGTAATGTTAGCCTAGCTCCTTGGTTCGGCCTATGTACCAAATATGTCATTAATTCAGCGATAATCAACAAATTCATGTTGGTATCAGGGGGACCGATTTATTTCAAAGCATTTGAGACATTATTAATCAATTATAGTGTTCACTCCGTAATGTTTGATTTCCGTAACTTTTAGAACATGAATTTTTGATTAATCTGAACAGTTTGTTTAGATGATCTTCGAATGATCTAAATTCTGGAATTGAACCTAGAAACGGAAATCTGCAATTGTACGAAATAGTCACTCGTTATAGAACTAACTGCGTCATATATGTAAAATTAACCGAATGATTGAACATGATAAACCGGATAGACTGCAATGTTAAGAATATATATTTAAAATATGTCATGCACTGTTATGAAAAGCTGAAAATGTTGATATCGGTAAACAGTTAAATACAAATGATATCAAGCATGGAAAATTTAGAGTAATTTTACAGCATGGCTCATCTTAACATAAATGTAACAGGTTAATAGAAATCGTAGTGAAAGTTTGTAATTGGATAATCGATTTAGAATACCAAATGTCTGAACTTCAAATCAGTGATGTAAGATAACTCATCTAAATATCAAATCTAAAGGAATAAAATCTATGTAGATTGAATTGTGAATATTGTGATTGTTGAATGAGTTGAAAATCATATGCTAGAAACCTTTAGTAATCTAGCAGATCAAGTAAATTTGATGAAATATTTATTGAGACAAAGATTTGAAAATAACTGGAACACCTATGAATCAGGAGATCAGAAAACATTAGTATTACATAGATAACATTAATTTGGCAAATCTATAGAATCGGACGAACTTGAGAATCCAGATTCAATCTGGTACCTATAGACCAATTAGATCATATCCTGGATTCTGATTTATAAAATGAGTTGTGTCAGTTTTCGTGATACATACTACCAAATGGCTTATTAAACATATTTTAGCAAGTGTATAGCTAGTTAAATTTTGTTTCCAGCTCAAATACCTTATGAGTTATAATAAAAAATGTAATCGATTGTTGCATATTAGGCTGAGTTAAGGGACACATACCCTATCTAAATATCTGGAAAACTGGAAATCTGTAAATCTGAAAATCTGGAAATCCAGAAGTCTCAAATCTAAATCTCGAAAGATTGATATTGGAAAATCTGTTGAACTGGAATTCTAGAGATTCCCAAATGTTTAAATCTAAAATAAAACCTGAAATACGAATATCAGGAAATCCGGAAAGCTAGAAGTCAGGAAATACTAGAACATGAAGTTTGGAAATCAGGAAATCTGACAATCTTGAAATCTGGGAACAAGAAAATCGGAAAATCTGACTGCTGGGAATCTAGAAATCTAGAAATTGTGAAACCTGGAATTTAGAAAATCTGGACATCTTGAACTATGGAAATCTTAAAATATAGATTTAAAAAAATATGTCAATCTCAAATTCTGAAAATCTGAAAATCTTGAAATCGGAGTATGATCAGGTAATTTGAAAATCTGGAAATTTAAGAATCTTAAGCTGGACATCTTTAAATAATTATATTAGAAAATCTGGAATTCTGTAAAGTCTAGAAATCTAGAAATCAAGAAATCAGGAAACATGGAAATTTGTAACTCTCCAAATCAGGATATGTGGAAATCTGAAAATCTGGAAATCTTAATGCCTGGAAATCTGGAAACTGGGAAATCTGGAATGCTGAAAATCTTGAAATCTGAAAATCTGGAATCCTAGAAATCTGGTAATCTGGAGATCAACAAATTTTGAAATATATGGAAACAAAAAAATCTGGAAAAATCGGACACCTGAGAATCTAGGAAACATAAAACATTGAAGTGTGGAAATCTAGTAATTTGCAGGTATGGAAATTTGTTAATCTACAAATTTGGAAATCAGTTAATTTTTAAATTTGGAAATCAGTTATTCTGGAAATTTAGAAACATGAATATCTGGAAATCTGGAAATCTGAAAATGTGGAAGCCTAGAAATCAGGTAATCTGGAATTCTGGAAACCTGGAAATCTGAAAATTTAGGAATTCAAGTATCTGTGAATCTGAAGAGCTGCTTATCCCGCGTAGTATTTAAAAAGAACTTATCTTGTGTATTCCTTTTTTTCATAAGATCCATGGGCTATAGTAAGTCTATGAAGAGAATCGGATAACAAAAGGGTTATCAAATATATCGCAGTAAATTTAGAATTCCTAAAATTTTTAGATCTGGAAACCTGAAAATCAGTTAATCTGTGTTTCAAGAAATCAAGCTAATTTGGAAATGTGACAATCTGGAAATCGCGGAATCTTAGATATTTGGAAATTTTGTAATCCTAAAGTCTGGATACATGAAAATATAGATATTTGTATAAATGGAAATCTGTTTATCTGGATATCTGAAACTATAAATCTGTAAATCTGGTAAATGTATGTGTAAATGTGAAACGTATACTGATAAAAAACCAATGATAATATCTATATGTCCGATACATGAATTTTCGCAATCAGATCAACAGCTTTTTGTAATCACACATACTTCCTATGTATTCACATAACCAATATGTGTGGCCACTCGCATTTTTGATTTGTCACATAAATTTCATTTGTAACTCTTAGAGGATTCTGTGTATGTGTGAACACTTCAGTATTATAGGGAATTTTCCTTGGATTTTTGCGAATAAATATGTGTGGATTATTTTCCGTGTAAGAAATTTGGAAAGTTTGAAGTCTGGATATTGAAATATGTAGGAAATTTAAATACCTGGAAATCTGCATATCTGATAATTTGAAATTCTGGAAAATCTGAAAATCTCGCGTATAATTTTCAATCGGCATATCCTTGTCGTTCGATTCGCTTCATTTCTCTGATGAGCAAGAGGTAATTTTGAAAATATGAAAATGTCAGAATTTGCAAATCCTGATATCTTGGAATCTCCTGATCTTGATTCTTCCTGAAATCTTGGTGATGTTTGTGTGAGAAATGCTGTTTGTGTGAACAATCACTCAAGCGACTCATTGAAGCCAGCTTAATCCGAGAGCTGATAGTGATGGCTTACTTTCAGATTAGCAATCCATGTTCAGAATGTCTGAAGACAGTCATCGATATCATTTGGACGAGGCTACTATCAACATCACTTCCAGATTTGTAAATGTAAAATTTCCAAACCAGGTCCGTATTTAGTATTATTTTAAAAAAAGGTTATTGTTGTATAGTTATAAACAGATTGATCTCACCCATGGGCCCCTACTCAATGACACTTTCTTGTTCATTCGTGAGCATAATGTTTTGTTTGACGATGATTCGTAATCATTATTGTTTGATTTTGACATATATGAACCAGCAAAACAAAACACAATTAAAAGCAAAATATCGCTTGAATAATAGTATTTCAGAATCATTCTGAACATTTATTAATTTTGAATATTCCAAAAACGTCAAGAAACTTTTCAAATTTGACTGCTTGTGCCTGTGTATTTTTATATATTCTTTGAGCTTTCTTAACATCCAAGAATTCTCTGCATATTCGAAAACTTCCTGACTATTTCAGAATTTTCTGAGAATTCAGAACATTCTGTGTATATGGTGAATATTCTGAGATTTCCTGACATATCAGAGATCGTTCCGGATTAGTTGAAAACTCCCTTAGAATTTTTTTGAACTCTCTCAGTATCTATTGAAAACTACCTGATATTTTTCGATATCTTCTGTGAATATTGCATGTTTCGAAATTTTATACTACAAGATACTACAAATATTCCGTTAAATTCAAAAAATATTCCCAATGCATTATATCGTGAATATTTCGAGACTTAGTATTTTTAGTATTTTAGATAATCATAAATTAACTTGTATATTTTGAACACTTTTACTAGATATTCCAATGTATTTCGAAAACTTTCAGAGTATTTCTAGCATTTTCTGGTTATTCTAAGAGCTTCCTCAATATTTTTAGAACTTCTTGGCTTTGCCGAGCACATTCTTGCTGTTATGTGGATATTATGAAAACCTAAAAATTCCAACAATTTTTCGATGATATTTTAAAATTCTGAGGATGTGAATTTTCGAATGGTGATCTTAAACTAAGGCAATACCGGCGCCGGCCTCGCCCGAATGCAGGTCAAATAGGGAATGGCTAGGAATATGTTGAAGTGATACCCGCTTTGTGGGAAGCCGAGAACACCTCTGCACTTCCACGAGAAATCACTGGGATGTTGCATAAAATTGTTGGGTTTGCAGCCGGACCCGTTTTGGAAAACGGTGTGCTGAATTCAACTGACGTCGGCAGCGAATATGATATTCAACTATGTTCCCGATTTATTCTCTGTACAGAGATGCACATTAAAGCTATTCAAATATGGCACCGATTTAAACCAACAGTAATGATGCTGTTGGAACCACTCACACAAGTGTGGGTGGTTGATTTCAATTAAATACAAGAATACGTTAAGAACACCGAGTTTGAGGACCGATTTAAACCAACAGTAGGGATGCTGTTGGGGCCACTCTAAGTGTGGGTGGTTTGTTTCAGCAGAATACAAAAGTATTTTAAAAACACCGAGTTTGAAGACCGATTTAAACCAACAGAATGGGTGCCGCTTGGACCACTCACAAGTGTGAGTGGTTTATTTCAATGGAATACAAGAATACGTTAAGAACATCAATTGCTTGAATGTTCCATAAATATTCTAGATCATTTCGATAATTTATTCAATATTCAGGGAACATTTTGCGAATATTCTGGAAATCATAAATCCGCTTGTCCATTTGGCGCTAGGTTGTTGAGAATTATTCTTGACAATTAATCCCAAAATAAAACTCAATATTCGAATTAAGAAGAACCTAAAGAAACGCCCTTTTTGACCATCGATTTGTTTCTTGCTTTTTCAGACTAGAAAGAAAGCTTCAAGAAAGTGTAAAGCCGGTTTCGGTATCTTTTAAGTGACAAATAAAAAATAAATATCTAATCTCTTAGCGTTGGGCTGAGTAAATTCTAATTCTTAGGTCACTGCCGAGAATAAGAAAATTCTCCCATCACTCCCGAAATGATCTCCGAAAATGAAATCAAAAAATTATAAACAACCAACGAAAAGAAAAAACCTACCTGCCCATTCTTGATTAATGCCTCCACTCACCCATGCATTCCCTCATCGGCTAATGGACTTGCCCCATTTCTCCGAGCGCCAATCCGCTGGCCAACCAACTGACGTCAATATCCAAATCGACCGTGGCTACCCCCCTAATGAAGATGATATCGCACAAGTCGCTTGCCGGTGGGAACTACCCCCCCCCCCCCCTCCAATGCTCCATGGCGTTCAATTGGCAAATATTGACAAGCTAAAGCTCTCCTGAAGGAGGAACACTGTTTGTTGTGTACAGTATCAAAAACCCTCAGCCTTCTTGGATACATTGGAAACTAATCAGACTTTCACATTGTTGCACGAAACTGAAATTGCATTCCCTCCGGTGTCGGTGGGCTCGATTCAAGGAACCCACCAGTCGAGAAAGCCAAAGAATTCCACTTGATTTATGTGCTCGGCTGCAATATTGTATTCTTAATAGACCGGTGGCGCGCCGACCAGCAGCAGAAGCAGCAGAGGTTAGGCTATGACGTCAATCAAAGACCGGTAAGACGATCCACGGATACACACAGAAGATGGCAAATGGCAAACAAACTCGAACGACTGTCAGAGATAATGCCGCAGCTCGTGCGATCTGGAAAGCTGCTTTTGTTTTAGACAGTGTGTCAAAGAAGTTGGTAACGGGACGGGGATTTTTGTTTTGATATTCGGTTTTAGATCGGTGATCTGCAATGCGAATGTTTGACACTTCTAGATTCGAAGAGCAAAGCGAGTCCAATAACCTTGTCGTTGCTTGCCGTTGCCTTGGCACCAGCGAAAGTACTTCTAGTCTTTACTAACAGCTTGTCAAATCTGGTCAAAATATTTCAGAATCTGGTGTGATCTTTAAAAAGTATACGATTTCGTAATTATCTGTATTCCGAGTTCGTTGCCTTGTTTGCCACAAGAATGTATGACCAATTGCTTGTGAAGTAGGATTTTCGCGTGATTATTTTGCAGCGAAAATTAAAGCTTGGATTTTTTGGCTTGGACATTACCTCACACTGTGGCCGAGATAACGTAGTGATCATTCTGGATGTCATCGTCCATCAATAAACATGTTTCATGCCAATTCATTGAACAGGACCAGCTTGCTATTTTTTTGATCCATTGTTGATGCCTTAACGTTTATTCGTTAATGAATTATTTTCCAGCCAATATCGCGACACAATAGAAGAAAAAAGAAGATTATTTGCTGTTTGAAACCGGTTCCTACAAGAAGCCAACTCGAACCATGCTGTAATGAAAACTGACATTTGTGCGCGTTTGTTTCTCTTGAGTGAACTAACGACTGTTCCAGAAAGTATAAAGCACACCTTTATTTTAACGGTAACGCTGATGTAATTAAATATTTCAACATGTTTTGGCTGCGTCCTTTTTGTTTGCGCATTTATAAATGACATAGCATCAAAAAAGTGCTCAGTTTTGTGTTACCTATCAAAATGCGCGGTCTTACTCTGGAACAACGAAAAGTAACATCGTTGCACAAAATGGTGCACTGTGAGCAGACTCTCACTTGAGAAAAATTAGCCAAGAAGAGGGGTCATAAGCACGAATCTGCGATTCAGAATAGTGTACGTTTGAAGATGCACCGATGATGGCCGAAAATCGGTCCTGTTGGTCGGATATCGATAGATCAGGGATGCCTACAACTAGGGACCTCGTCGAGTAACGTCATACGTGCGAAAGACTTGGGCTAAAAATACCGGAAACAGAAAAAAACCCAAAGGCCAAAACAGGCCGCGTCCGTGAAACCACATGCCGCAAATTCACGATTCGTTGTTGTGTAGAAATTCTGGGTGTATAATGAAGGTTATGGTTTGGCAGGCAATATGCGAGTGTGGTAACCGACGATGAACACTCGGAAATACGTTAAGGAATGTCTCCAGGAGCGATTATTGCCGATGATCAAGCAGCACGAAGGTCAAGTAGTGTTTTGGCCTGATTTAGAATGGTACAAAAGTAAAAATGTATGTTTCGTGCCGAAAGACATGAATCCGCCGAACTGCCCGGAAGGCACGGACAATCGAGACTTTTGGGTTTAACCAAAGCGAAGCTTCGAAAATTCATAAACCAGCGGACGACATCCAAAAATTTAAAAAGATTGGCCAAAAGTGGTCAAAATTGTGGAAGTACCATTGTGCAGAAGCTAATGGGTCATGTTCGAGGAAAAATTAGGAGTCTTGGCTATGATTAAATATTTTGATTAAACGAGAGTAAACTATCCTATAAAACACAAATACAAATATGATTTGCCAAATAAAATTATTAAAACTAAAAAAAACATGACTTTTTGTATAAGTGTGCTTATACTTTCTGGAACAGTCTATAGATCGAAGAAGATTCTCAAGGAGCTGGAAAAGAAAGACGACTGGTCTGGAAGAGTGATAACTATGACCTTCTCGTTTGTTGGGAATCAGTCTGTTGATTGAGGTTGCTAGGGGTCAGGTGGTTGGTAGTACTTTTCAAAAACATAAGGTTGCTTAGACTGGTTGACTACACTTCATTAGTCTTATGGGGATTTACCTAGTCTAGGCAAGCTAAGCAGAGTCCACTCGTTTATGAGTACTATCGAAGCGTCGTACTTACATGGACTACAAATGGAGAGTTGACAACTTCGAAGGAGGGTGCGACCGACCTCTGGTCCTCACAAGTTCCTACCTCCACGAGTCATATGATCACGAAAAGGCTGCCAGCTGAAACATGGAGACGCTGGTTGGCGTAGCCTGGGCAATCGTTGCCATTTTAACAATAGCGAAGTGAAGGGGTGCGACTGAAGATCGTGTACCAATAAATTTATTTGTATGACCATAACTTTTAATAATATCATTTTATTTACCATTCTCATTTATTTAAAAACTTCAGTACGCTTTCAAGTAACAGTTTTGATTTTATAAGGGTCCTGAAGAGCATGAATTGGACTTCAAGAATGCTATAAAACCATGATAAAACCAGCAATGTTCCATGGGTTTGGAATCATTATTGCATTCCAAAACTATTTATCTCAAGAGCCTGACGCGAATTAAATTGAATTTAATGAAATTAACAAAAAATGGTCGTTGGGAGCATCTAGTATAATAAGGTTAAGTGATGCTCCATTTCTCTTCAAACGGTTAGGACCTAAGCATTAACTAAAGTCCTAGCACTATTATGACTTATATCGCCTTTACTCGCTCTCATAAAAGAGAGAATGTCTGAAGAAACTGAAGAACGGGTTATGAAAAATACGTATCCAATTTCTTCGATTATTGAAGGCTGTAGGAAGAATATGTCATGACACTGTTAAATCAATTGCTTTTTGATAAATTGTAAATGGTATCTGTTAAAATACCAGCATAGTTGAAATTACTTCATCTATGTCAGAGACTCTTCCAGCTTTGCCGTAATGTTTTCGCTCTATTTCATTTGAGTAAAGCAGGTAACTATTGGACTACGGTGATTTGAGCAAATTAATGATAATCTTGTATGTACTTCGATTATTCAGAACTGGACAAAATAAATCAACCACTTGGTTCCGCTTCCGAATTTTCGCTGAAGATAAATAAGCGATTCCGTTTGTGTAAATAGGGGGTGTTGGTTTGTAGCCCAAAGGATTCGTGGTTATCTGGCCTGAGGGATTCGTGGTTATCTGGCCGAAGTTATGGATGACAGTTATGTCTTCCTTGATGGAAATCATCAGATCGAGATAAGCGAAGGACTAATTATATTTCGACAGTCTACAGCGAGTTTTCTAAAGCCCGATTCAAAGTTAATTTGGACGCATTCAAGTGATCATAACTCAAGAATTAAACAACATACACGGTTGATCAAGACTGTATTTATTTAGTTTTTAAAACGATGTATAACAAGTTATTACATTTCACCATTTCGAACGAACTGTCGCACTTTACTTGTGATCGATGCCATCATGATCTGCACAGTCGCTAGTGACACTGTTACCGGCGAACTTATTCCCACTTTAAACGCATTTGTTGTGCATTTGTCACTTCTTTACCCCATCCTCGAAGTTTGCGCTGCCCAAATTTGAAAACTAATCAAGCAGAACAAAATGGAACAAAATTTGGCAGGCGGGAGTTTTCGCATGTTTCTGTGACCTCTTTCAAGACCCCTACCCCTCTTTAATAAGGAGGGGCCTCTCATACATTTTCACTGTTTGATGCGGCAGCGCTAGACATCGGATTGACTTTATCGACTCGCTTTTCTTCTCGATGTGGTTCCGCCGCTCAGTTCAAGCATGGAGGGTTAGGTTTTCTCTTCAAGCTTCAGCTGCTTCAGTGAACTATGCTCCATCAACGTTGCTGTTGAACCATCGTCCAGAAAAGTGTATGTTTTAAGGGGCATGCCACGACCATGAATCGTTATCGGAACGTATCGGAAAGAAGTTTCCAGTCTGAGCTACATGAGGGCTTATGTCGGGGAATATTTCACGTTAATTAAAGCCAGATAACGCCTGAATCTAGTCTGTCCAATGTAAGATTATTTACATTGTTGTATGTTAATGTGAAAGTTTGCATACAATTTCGTTGTTTAAAGTTCTGTCCAGTTAGAATCCGGAATCACTTATTGCAAGAATTCTTTTACAGCGGTTTGTTTACCTAGGCGCCCAGTTTCTGTGTATAAACGTGTGTTTCGTGCAGTGAGTCAAAAATTTTTCCAGATGGAAACCGACAGGAAAGAAAAAATCTACACACCCACGTTGATAATCCGACGTGGTCCGCAATAAAAATCGCAAAAACGTTGAAAATCGCCAAATCAACCGTGTATGATGTGCTCAAACATTTCAGGGAGCAAAATAGCGTTCGAAGAATTCGTTTGCGAGCAGGATATCGTTCTTATCGAGCCAGCAAGCACCAAAACAGGAAGTTGAAGCAAAGTTTCGTCACCAAAACATGAGCTCGGAAATTGTACCAAGGATGCCTGCTCATCGACGATGAAACCTACGTCGAAATGGATTCCGGACAGCTTCCTGGCCAAAAATTCTACATGGCGACGGAACGAGGAGATGTTCCTGCGAAGTTTAAGTTTGCTTTCATGGACAAATTTGATGATTTGCAGCTTCGGAGCAATGACCAATGTGTTCGTGACGAATAAGACGATGGACTCGAAGCTGTACAAGGAAGAATGCCTCAAAAACCGCGTTCAACCTTTCATTAAAGCCCATGAAAATCCCGTGAAGTTCTGGCCAGATTTGGTGAGTTGCCACTACTGCCGGGAAGTCATCCAGTGGTACCGCAATAATAAAGTAGATTTCATCGATAAAAACATAAATCCACCTAACAGTTCCGGCCCATCGAGAAGTTTAGGGCAATAACGAAGCGGAAGCTTATGAAAAGTTTAAAAACGGCTCGGGACGCGACTCAGATCACCAAAATGTGGAACAAATGTGCCAAGGAAGTTGACACCGGTGGTATGCAGCGTTTGATGGGAGGAATAAAGAAGAAAGTGGCAATTTTCATTAGACGAAGAGAAATGATTTGTATTGATATTTTTTCCTTAAAGTACAATGAATTAACTGTGTTTTGATGAATTAAATTTTTTTTTTGACAATCCGTTACCGAGATACAGATGATTTTATTGTTGCGAATTCTAAATGGATATAGCCTAAGATTTCCTTTGACTTGGAATCAAACGAGGGGAAATTTTTCGCGCCTGTTAAAGTTCCTTTTTTTCTTTCTTCTGTGCAGCTCTTGGAGCAACGCCACGTTGCACAATTACTGTTCCAGACCGCTTTGATGGTCGCACGCAACTGCGACACTGAAGTTGATGAATGTTGTTTGTAAGCGTTGCCGTCTCGACTGGTGTTTTCGTAGGTGGCAATGAACATCTCGACATCTTCAAGAATTTTTTAGATTTCGGATCCCACAAACGATATGCCTTCGAATCCTAGTCGAAGCCAGTCAGTGTGCATTCGTAGGCTTTCGCATCCCACTTCTCACGCTTAGGCTTCGGCACGTGTACCATTGGAACCGAAAACACCGACATATGACTTGTTGGACTTCCTTCCATCTGCTTCTACCGATTTTGGTAAATCCGCATAGCATACATCGTGCTTGCTCGACGATGGTTCAGTTGACTAGCCTCGCTCATGCCATTTCGCTCCGTCTGTAGTCCACCGTGGTTTGATGACGGATACCCGAATGCCTCAAATGTTGCTCCAGCTTCCGATTCGTGAACTGTTTACTATTGTCGGTGCGTATCGTTTTCAGTTTCATCCCGGTATGTCACTCAGCCATCCATCGGAAATTCTCGAATGCATTGTAAACGCTGTCCGCTGATTTTTCTTCTAGGAAATGCATGAATATGCGAAGAGACTTATCCACCGTGATCGCAGGGTAGTTCGAACAGCATTCTGGCTTCAACTTCATACTTCTTTTGGCGGCGATCTTTGTTGCTCCTTGATTGTCTGCATGATTGGATGCTCAGGAATCGAAGTCCCAATCGCTGCCATCACTTTACACCAGGCATTCGGTACCCTTGTTGAGCACTCCCTCGCAATGTGTCCACTGACTTGTGACAGCGCCTGCCCTCGGATCCTTGTCTGAAGACAAATTGAGAGAATTTAGCTTGGCTCCGTTCTTTTTACTTGCAAACTTGGCTCCCAAGGATGACTCTCTGATTTCCTGCAGCAGATTCTTGATCTTGATGAAGTCATCATAAATTTCAGCTCCGGAGTATTCAAGAGCCACGATCATCGGCCGATATTCTTCTGGTGAACCGATTCTCTTCACTCGTCGGTAATTTCGAAACCAATGCCACGAACTTGGTGTGTGGTTGCTATGACACCATTAACAAACTCATCCATGGAGTCGCTGTTTTCTTCGTAGCACGCCGACTTTTCGGATCAATCCAGAGTCTTCTAATGCTGTTTCTACCTTTAACCATGCTTCCCGAGCCGATCGAGCAAAATGACGATTTTCACGGGTGATATCCGGTCCATCGCTGCTTCCACCGGCGGATCGGCTCTTTCTGCATTCGGCGTTGGTATGACGGCTTCTCACCAAATCCTCCAACTCCAGGAACGTCTTAACAGCAAATGTCCACGTCAGCCGATTCGCACGGCCTAGCAGAAGTTAGATTAACGGCAGACTGTGGATTGAATGGCTTCGATACTGAACAGCGTCTCCTCCTCCGCATTGCTGGGGGTTTTCCACCGGGTTGACTAATTAACGATCCTGAAAAAACTTGTCCTTACCTATCTGGGCTCTCTGGGCCCAATACTTTTTCGAAAAATATTGAGAGAGTTGGAACAATAGTGATGAAAGTTTTATTTCTAGTATTTTGGTATAAAAATCAGAGTCTCTTACTTTGTCGCGGTAGTCCGACAAATCGTGAAAATCGATTATTACAATCGATTTTTCACGAGTGCTTCGAACATCGACTTCGTTATGAAGTACTTCACGATAAATTTTCAACGTTAAGATGTACCATTTTTTTTTTAAATTTGCACCATAATTTCCTTTACAAGTTTGCCAAAAACCACTGTCTAGAATAAATTAAAACACAAAAAGGTAGAATAAAAACTCTGATTCTTTTCAGCAGCCTAACTAAAATCTTTACTGCCGTCAATTAAAGTCTAGGAAAATTCTTGACAGTTGCTTGAAATAATACCTTCTTCAATTTGTAGAACAGTGTAACCACTCGTAGCCGAAAATAAAAAGTTGGGCAACAATATTATAGAATTAAGTACTTTGGTCTATTCTGCGAGTCGAATGACTCGGACGAGTCAACTCTTACTTGACGAGTCTCCAATTGTCGAATCGAGGAATTTGACTCTCCGTGCAAATCAAATGGAGAGTCGACATACTCGATTCGACAATCATCAGCTCGTCAAGTGAGAGCGACTCGTTTCGATTCATTGGTCTCGCATTATAGATCCAATTAATCAATCACAAAAATACTGGTCTGAATCGACCAACCTTCTATCGACAACGGCAACGAAGTAAACAATTTTATTTCCTCCTAAATTCTCGATTTGGGCCACACTCGAATGGTACGTAAGGACTATTGATTAAACTTGAAATTTGTTATTCAATCCAGTATTTGTTCTAGCCTTATTGTACAAGAGGACTGAAGTGCGCATTGCCTTTAGTACCACGAAAGAACAGCTACAACTCAATCGAAGGCATTCAATTTTCAACATATAACCATGCGTCTCCTTAGCTGCAATTTGCTGAACATGATCAAAGTTGAAAAATCACACAAGCTGCATCGGCAGCTCGTCAGCAATGCCAGCTTCGTCGTCATGAGTGTGCTATACACTGGTTGCCGCCATTTAGGCGCATCCGTCATTCAAATTTATGCGGCTCAGAGCTTTGCTGAATATGACGACGCTTGCTGCGATTCGCGCTCCGTCTGTTATACTCATTTCAAGAGTCAACATGCTGAAAGATTATATCTGATTATGTAAACAACGTCTTTCACCGCTGAATACTCTGGATGATATGGTTTTATTCACACTTTATGGTAGAAGAACGTTAGCTTCATTAACTGAAATCGTGAATTTGCACAAGTCATTGTATGCAAATTTAATTTCGTCCTAATGAAAAGTTGGCAGGTCGACACTGATTTTTCTCATTTACTTTTGCGCACGGTCAGTCGAGGAAGCTCAAAATTAATTCTTATTCAACACTAAACTTTGAAAAGGGATCTCAAGTTCAAGTTATCAGCTAAATTTTTCGCCGGCGAAAAAAAGTCGAAAAATCAACTTCCTGATTTTACAATAAATATTTTTTTCTTAACTAGAAAAGAGAAGAAAAATTAGTATTTTCCATTTAATTCCAACTACCTTTGCTTATCTTGACAGATACGCGTATTTCGTCTATAATGTGCAGACTTCTTCAGTGTCTCGTACTAATAAGAGGTGGTTTAAGATTTTGAAAAACGACTCTGCGTGATTTATGAACAAGCCCTAACATGTATGGGGAATCGAAAAAAACTACAACTAAATTTTCAAATGTGACCACTTATGCGCACATACACCACAAGGCTTGTTTTGAAGATTTTTTACCAGCTTTCTGAAAATTTAGTTTCATCCTGCGCAAACTTGCCCAAATACGGTAGGCCAGAGTCCTGGAATGCCTGGGAAACCCTTGAAATTGGGAAATGCATAAGGCTCGAACTAGATTACCATGCTTTTATAGACATAAAATAACATAAGAACAATGGTGATGATATCAAGTTTCCAGGACCAAGACCACGTATTGACCAATCTCAATGCAAATAAGTAAGAATCAGCATGTGCACGTTAAATTTCGGACACTTTTCTTTCAGTGTAGCTTTTGAATTGTTTCACGGATTGCTGAAATGTTTCACTTCTGTGACAGCTTAAACTCTCCACTTTATTTCGTGGCACAACATGTTTACATTTTTGTTACCTTCAGTAAAATGGCGTCGTATCAAGTGGAAGTGCGCAAACGCATTTTTTACGAACGACAACAAATCTAAATTTATTGGTACACAATCTTACCAAGAAACTAAAACTACCGAAAAGTACCGTGTTTTGTGTTTGCAAATCATTTGACCACCGCTAGATTGTGGATGGGAAGGTTGGAAGTGGAACAAATCGAAAATTATGCTTCCGACAAATGGACAAGAAGGTTCATTGATTGATTTATCTTTATTAAGGAGCTTTTCATTCACAGCTTGTTTGGCTCCACATGAGGCTAAAAGAAACAGAAAAAGGACCGGAAGTGGTTCATATCAGAGTTTTCTTTAACTACAAATTGTTACAGAGTATTAAGAATTAGTTTACGGGTTGTCCTTTTTCATGCATGGGTCGTCATCAGTCTGTCGGTTGGTTTTGTGGTTGCGGAAGGTATCAACACCGGGGACCCTGGGAATGACAAGTACCCGTCGTCCTGCCCATGGAGGCTAGCTGATCTGCTTCGACATTACCTGAGATGCCAGAGTGCCTCGGAATCCAAGAGACCGTTGTCCCAGGGGAGCGTGTCGCGTTGTTGCCTGGATCCATGGGTGGGATGGGAACTCTGATCCGAAGGCTGCACCAACGCTTGCTGAGTCCGTGAGGATGAGGAGAGGTCGATCAGTCGGTCGCGATCCGTACAGCTATGGCTTCAGCGGAAAAAATATAGCACTATGCTGGGAGTTTGTGAAATTGACTAAAACTGCAGTCAGCGATTCCTATCCCCACTCTGTCGAGCCGACCGTGTAGCGAATACAATAGCCACTGTATCGATCAGCTAGGTGAGTTCTTAAGGCTCAAACGCAGTGATCACGGAAACGGAACGGCGACGGCAGCGGAAGAGTCCAATCTGACTAAACTTGTTTGTCGGATAGAAAACTGATTAAATCTAAGTTGATTCCAATTGGACATATCGACGACATTTACAATAACTGTCAAACTTGCCGTTTCCGTTCACATTGCGTTTGGGCTTTTACAGTCTGCAGGGCCACCTGCGGGTTGAATCCCGCTCTAAGCGCCCTTTTATGGTGTTATCAATCTTGAGTTTGGGAAGGTTCCAACCTCTGGCTTCACTCCAGTGAATCCTGGTCACCTGAGGGAGCTCTTGGTTGACAAGGCTGTTAAGGAGTTGGTTGGCCTTCTCAAGGAGGAAGACTCCTCTGCTAGGACCAGCTGTCTTCTGCGAGAAAACCTGCAGTACATCTGAACAACGATGATGCGATAAAATACTTGAACGGTAGTGCTCCTTTCTCGACACAGGCGGTAATCCCAGGAGTGGACGGAAAGAGTCTAGAGGTAACTCTGATGGCGGTTTGGTTGACCGGGGCTAGTTTGTACTCCAGCAACTTTCTTACAAGGCTCGTAATATCAATCCCGTACGGGTGATGACAGAGGCTACCCATAGCCCCGTTGCGCAATTGCAAGCTGGGTGACGTCCTACATTGGTTCGAAGAAGGCTGATTCGGGTACTGCAGTTGGATTTTACCTCGTCGAAGTGGAGGCGGAATTTTAGATTGCGGTCGATACGGATCCCGAAGACGTTGACGGTGGAGCTTCGAGTGATGAGTCTTCCTCCAAGAAGGACCGGTGTAGGGAGACATCGATGGTTGCTGCTGCAGATGTGTATGTGAGCGCTCTTCTCTGAAGATAGTTCAAAACCCATGCCAAGGGCCCAGTTTTCGACGTGCCTTACTATCTGGATCAGTTTCTGCCGCAAGGCCAGCAGGGTGCTCTTGACAACCATCAGAACGATGTCGTCCGCATACACAAATATATGGATCCCAAGCAACACAAAATCGGCATTTTTGGTTGCAGTAACTGGATTGTGATTTAATTGAGTCACATTGAAGTTATTTCGACTGAATTGCAACAAGTGTGTTTGTTGGGATATCTGCAGGCAGACCTGAGATGACTTCGTTCATCCTGACCTGATTAGTATGAAATGCATGATGTGCCCGCTCAGTCCCCAGGCGATAAGCTCGTCCAGGACTTCGGGCATCGACGCACGGTTGTAGGTCTTGGCAAGGTCGAGTGTAGCGAGCTCGATATGTTTCCCATCTTCGATTGCATCACTCAGTGCTTGTCCCAGAGTGTCAAGGGGAGTGTTCGTGCCAAATCCAGGTCGAAACGCATGTTGCCAGTTGGAAATCGCAAAACCGACGGTTGACCATCCTCTCGATAATTTTGGACCCACAGTACGTAAGGGAGATAGGTCTATAGTCATCTGTCGAGTGTCTGGATTTGCCGAACTTTTTGATAAGGAACGAGACTGTGAGACCAAGAAGGCGGAAGGGTGTCCTCACCCATTCCTTATTTAGCAGGTGCAGAAGTGTAACCATACCGGCGGGTGGTAGGTTCCGCAGCAGGGGACTCATTTGGAATGGCTCATTTATTTCAAGCGGTGGGTCGTCGTTCGAAATGATGACGTCCATGATGGAGTTACCTGGCAGACTGATCTTCCGGCAAAATTTGTCCGGGTATGGATCTAGCGCGGATAGTCCGTAGAAGTATTTCGCTAAGGAGTCAGCAACAGTAGTAGGGTCAATAGTCGTGAGTCCGTTGATCTTTAGGGCGATTCCGTGGTGCCCTCGCTTCCCACTGAGTGCTTTACCCTTCCTAGAGCTCGGCGAGTGGTCTGGCTAAGAGATTTGGATGATCGAATGATGTTTCGGCATCTATTTCGCTTCTCCCGGTAAATACGGGTGAATTCTTCCTTTTCAGGGTGTCCCGCTGGCAGCCGTTTTGAGGCTCGGAGGCTTTTTCCTGGCTTTGACGGCCTCTCGTTCCAGCAGACCACCAATTGAGCGCTCTATTGCCAGGTTTTGGGCCTTCTTCTATCGAGACAGGGTTTTCTGTGCACACGTTGCCGACTGCAGCCTGGAAGTTATTCCAGTCTGTTTGGTCATAGAGCCAACCCGGTATGCGTGAGGTACATGTGGTTTAATTATTGTTGTGTATTAGGATCAGGTGATGATTACTTCCCAGCGGATCATCACGTGCCTCCCAAGCAGATCTGCTGCAGAAAGCAGAGGCTGCAGAAGAACAGGTCTAGCGCAGATCATCACTGCCCGTCGTTTAGGAGAGGAAGGTTCATTCCTTGGGTGGCTTCGTAAATGGAGATTCCTCAACGGTTGTTGGAGTGACAGCCCCATGCTTCATGGTGACCATTGAATTCACCACGGAGTAGGCAGGGGCCTTGAATGCTCTCTAATATATCCGTTATTTGGTTTTGAAGTTCGACGAGTATTCCGACCGGTAGGTAATGTTAGTTTGACGACGATGATCGGAAGATCAGTATCAAGCCGGATCGTTCCGAAGTCGACCGGAAGGTTAACTCCGATTGCCGAGCCCAAGGAACATTGCTGGTTTTATCAAGGTTTTATAGCACTCTTGAAGTCCAATCCATGCTCTTCAGAACCCTGTATAAAACCCAAATTGTTACTCGGGAGGACTGGTAGAAATTTTGCCGGCTCTTGAGTATCCATCTGTATCTTCCGGAGAGTAAACGGTTGAGCCTGTCGACGTCTGCTCGGTGAAACTCCTGGATAGCAAGTACGGTGTGGAATGATTCCCCGCACCAACTGCTCAAGGTCTCCGTAATTATTGAAGCACCTGTTGACATTCCACTGAATTGCAAACACAGAGCCATAGTGTTGCGGGCGTAAAGGCTGGGAGGGGTTAGGGAAGTGGTAGCAGGGGGATTGTCGTGTGGGTAAGTGTTTGGCCTAGGGTTGGGGTTACTTATGGGGTCTTATGGGCTGGACCTAGAGAAGTTGCCAAAGAGTGCCGAAGGGTATTCCCAGTTCCGGTCCTCCAACGACTTCCGCACTGAGGGAGCTCCGAGGCCTTATCCCTTTCCCAGTCCCGAGCTTCATCCTTCCTAGAGGGATACGGGGTGACTCACTTGTTCGGCCCTGAATGTGTCGTTTTTCTTCTCCTGGTGGCTTTATCCTCCTTTTGGGGATACGGGACAAGAAGGAGCTATCAATTATTTATAAAAATCCCAATCCTAATCTCTCTGTGCGAAATGTGGTTCGCAAAGTTGGGAAGTTAAAATCATACGAACAAAAAATGAAGCAGGGGCAAGGACTGAAGGCGTACGATATGAAAAAGATGCCCAACCGTGATGACAAGCAACCTTTTACTGTAAAAAGTCGCGCTAAGGAGCTTTACACCAATTTTTTGCAAACATTTTCTTGTATCAAAATGGACGACAAAACATACGTATTCGAAGACTTTAAACAGCTTCCGGATCCGGTTGTTTATACCACAATGCAAAGGAACGCGCGTTGCCGAGCATTTCCGGACAAAGAAGGTGTCAAAATTTCCGAAGAAATATTTGAATTGGCAGGCCATCCTA
>JASCZW010010629.1:0-35708 GCA_034211315.2 Aedes japonicus | reverse complement strand
CTGTTTGGCCGGTTGTACCGACCTTCCGGCCAAGCGCACGCAGCGATGAAGCCACTTTTCCCTCTGTCTTCCTCTTCAGCATCCTTTGGAGCTTCTTGTCGCTCAGGGTCGTCCGGCCGTCCGGAACCGGGCTTTCTTTCGATGCTCTAATTGTTGTCCAATAGTGCCATGATGTTGCTAGATGCCGGGACGGGCGTATCCGGTGTCCTCAAAGTGTTCTTTGAACGCGCACACTTCTGAACGGAATTGCTTCACTTTTTTGCCATCACGGTTCACAGAGTTCGACTGATAGAGCTGACAAATCCTGCCTGCTGTTTCATGGGTAACTATGAATTATGCCGCATGGGTAGTTTTGCCAGTGCAAGTGAAGGTAAACCCATGCAAAATCGGCAAGTATTGTCCATATTTTTAATGCAAACGTTAATGTGCGCCGGTTGGTGAAACGTATTCCGGAAAAAATCCATAAATTTCTTTTTGTTTTCCGGAAAAAATCCGTAGATTTTTTTTTGTATTTTCCCTCTAAAGTTCACATTAAGTCGACCATTTAATTTAAAACAGAATACTATTTTATTGATGTATATCGAAATATGCGCAATAGCCTATGTTCCAATTCTGAGTCACACCTGGGATTATTCAATCGCAACCTGGAAGGCAGTGCGATTTGCAGTTCCATATTTTGAGTTACCAATTGTAATCCCCATCGTCGTCTGAATCTGAGATTTAGGAATGCATCGATGTTTGAGCCTGTGTATTTAGACCTTAAACATTTCAATTTTATGACAATTTTTGCACAGTGAACCTAACTGATTTGAGGTATTGCATATTTTAAATAATATGTTGCTGAATTTAGTCCTTTTCTAGAGTGTATTCTCGTATTGGCTTGTATTCGATAAAATTAGATAGGATTGTCGTCCGGAAATATTTGTTGTTGAAAAAAATAAACTGATGTTCTAAAGACAGCAGGGTTCTAACGAAACAATCTCTATGATCAAAATCCTAACTGAGAAAGAAATCCGTGGTATATTTTAATGTTATAAAATGTTTCATTTATTCTGAAGGTTCCATTTATTTGAACGGTTTCATCTATACTACATCCAGTTCAAGGACATTTTCTTGGACTGGTTGGATAATAAAGCTCACATTATTTCATCCTGGCTGTGATGTAAAAATCACACAACTTAATCCTGGAATCGAATAACAACCAATCAATATTTCCGTTCGGGCTACAGCAAATCGAAAGCGAAGAGGAAAACCCAAGCCGATAAATGTCAGTGCTTCTCACCGCTCGAAGGATTAAATTTCCATGCCCAGCACACAAAACCATTGGATCACATTTCGTCGCAGGTAGGTACCAACTGCTTCAAGGTATCAACAAGCCGAGACTCTCGAAAGTGCCAGAAATAACTCCTACATGTCTTACCCATTTTCACGTTTGCCTGGAACGAGGAGGGATTTTTCTTCTTCTTTTTTTCGCCTCCTGGTATGGCTGTATTTCTTCCTTCAAATGGCATTCTTATTTTCATCCTCAACTTACATTCAACGCTGCGGAAACTGATACCGTTACACGCTAATATCAGTTTACCTGAATGCAAAAATTAAGATTATCCATATTGAATGTATATACCTGATGGAAAAATTAAAAAACTAATCTGTTAGTCCATTTAACAATTGTATAAACCTGTGAGTATTGCATGAGTAGTTATGTTACAAAAGTATGTGCACTGTGTTCCACTTGGTGAGCAAAAAGCAATACATAGCTTCAAAAAATTTCTTTTTAATTTACGGAAAAACTGGTTTGGAATTATGATGCTGACGATGCCGGCTGTTTGCATCTCAAGTAGCATCTGCCAAAAGCTCTGTGATACAATCACAATAAAGTATGTGTTGCAGTTTCAGATGTTTTTCGTTGGTCTCTCTGATGGTGATAATGTTTTCAAATCAGGGACGAATGTACACTTAAAACACTTCATAAAACCCCAAACCACGCGGTTGCTACTTAAATAGATTCAAAATACAAGCGTCTTACGTGATTAGTCTGTATGCATTATATGTTTTATTTTGTTTGATTTCAAACAAAAAATCTATGAAACGACCAAACAGTATTGTTAATCATAAGTTTTTAAATGGCTACGAATAAAGTACTTCCTCAGTCCCGCCATCTCTGAATCCCATATCTTCAAACATCATTTGCCTACCGAATTGCTAGATGAAACGCTCTTGTAGCTTTTTCGAATCTAAACTGCTGTTGTTCAGTACTTTAGTTGATAAGTATCTGATAACTGTAGCTCAGAAGGTTGGATATATTCTTTAATAGTTGTTTGTGTTGGCAACGTTATGACTGTGATATATGTAATTCTTCAGGCACCGGTTTTGTCACCTCTTGCAATCTCATCCATGACCAAATTTGAAACCATTTGCTTGTTCTAGGATTTCCATCCATTCATTCCAATCTAATCAAAATAGAAAGTTGCATGTGGCAAACTTCAAAATGGGTAAATCGTATCAACCTAAACTTGAGTTAAAGTCCATAAGCGTGCAGGCCCAACGTGTCGGAAATCTGAGCCAATATTTACTATCGTCGTCTTGCCATCCACTTCCGATGCCACTCGTCGCCGATTTGATGTCTTACTGGGTACGTCGTTCAAAATACATATTTCTGTCAGGGATGGATTTTGTTTCGAATTTCTGAGCCCATACATGGCCATATGGATGAAAGTACCGTTATGCGAGTTGGTAAACACCTTGTAATCAAAATTGAATTCATTTCCATTTTTATACATTTCAACTGGTCTGACGGACTCTGTTAGGAAAATGGAAAAAGTTTCTTCCAGTCGGTATCCTTGTTGGTGGATTCGATATTTTCAAGGCATTGGTAATAATAATCCCTGTGCATTTTGGGTTTGAGATAATTGAGAATGACATCATTGATGTTTTTAATTTTTTTTAGAGACAATGAACATTCAATTTCTTGAGAGCTACGTCATCAAAGACTCTTTGTGAAATCGAACCATTCATTGATAAGCCCTGAATTGGAGAAACATAAGATAGGTATCACGGGAAATACAGTTGAGGTGGTGTTAATACTCCGATTAAGTACGATGTATCAAAGGAGAGACTTAAATTGCTCGTAGCTGATGTAGATGTTATAGCCAGGTCATTTTTTTACGGATTTCAAATATTTCGACGTTATTGGAATCCATCATTAAGCCTGTCCACGTTAAATTTCGGGCACTAAGATGATCTTAATTTTAAAATCTAGACATAATTGAAAAAAAAACGATTGTTTATTTCATTATGATAAAGTTATATATATACAGCTAAAAGAATTGATTGAGATGTTAATCCTTCTTTCAGTTAAATTCTCGAATTTTTTGTAGTACACCCGCCATCAGATTCCGTACAGTGTCATCAGACACGTTAGCGGTGGCGGTTTTCCGTCTTCTCTTGAAATCGTCGATCACATTCGCTTTCTTCTCACTATCAAAAAGTTTTGGATTTAGCACGAGGTATTTTTCTATTGAGCGAAGCTCTGCACAGTTAGGCATTATTAAAGGACAAATTTGGCAAACTAATAACAGATCAAATCAGTACAAAACAGAGTCGCGGTTTCTTACAATTGATAACAAGTGCTGTTTTTTCAACTACTTCATTTATTTGGAAGGCTTACTTGCGTTTGCTTTAGGGAGCCGATAATTCATTGTTTTTTATATACTGAATGACTAAATACAAGCATTAGTATGACTTTTATTGAGGCCGTTTATCCGAGGTTAAAAGGGGTGGTATTTTTTGAGATAGAGTGGACAGAGGAACTTGGAAATGGGATGCTGTAGTCTCATCAGATAGTTGTCGCCAGCACTTTAACGATGTGCAGTATGGTCTGGACTCCCTTTTTGTGTTCAGTCGGTTTCGGTTACCCTTGGATGACGATGAGAATCCTTAGATATCTGAATAAAACAAACACAAACTAATGAATAAAGAAAAAACAACACAAGCAGATTAAATTCTTATACAAGACATTTGCATATAACACAGATTGCAAGATCCCAATACATTTCTAATAGAATTGTATTCTAAAGTCATGTTTTGGCGCCGTCATTATCCGCGCATGACCTGATTGGATTGCGTGATCGATGTCATCATAACCGTTTCCACATCGGCAAAGATTGCTGTCCACGAGGTTAATCTAACTGACCATGGTTGAACATTAGTCTACTCATCACACGGATAAAATCACGGCTAACGTGCAGGTCCTTAAACCACGCCCTCGATGAAACAATAGGAATGATGGAATGTAACAGCCGTCCTAGATTTCCGGTGTCCCAATCGGTTTGCCAACTCGAAAGGGTACTTTGACGTACTAACTGGTTAAATTCATCATGACAAAATTGCCTATCATACAAATCGCCTTCCTGGGCACCCACCTTTGCGAGCGAGCCCGCTTTCTTATTGCCTGTGATTGAGCAATGTGAAAGGACCCATACAAAGGTAATCAAAAAAGATCTTTCGACCAGCACACTCATCTGTTCCCTTAGTTTTGAAAGGAAATAAGATGAATGTTTACTAGGTTTCATCGACCAAAGGGCCTCAATCGAACTAAGGTTGTCCGAGAAGATAAAGTAATGGTCTGAGCGCATGTTGGAAATCATCTCCAATGCGAATTTGATTGCTGCCAGCTCAGCAACATAAACAGAACAAGGTTCCTGAAGTTTAAGGAAGGCGCTAGAGCAGAGCTCGAAAAAATTGACACCCGTCGTGAACGATGAGTAAAAAAAATATTCAGTAGGTACAATTTTCGCTCTCTTCATTTCGTTCTATCAGTCACGCAATATATTCGTGTTTACTATTTTGCTATGCTCAGTCATTCCGTTTACCTCGTGTTCCACACAACTCATTCACACCACATCAAAGCACACGGCTATTCAAGCCTCAAGAGATTTTGGTTGCTAGACTGAATGTTCTTGTAACCAGTCATTCATTTTCGTGTTCGTGAGTGATTTTTTTTTGCCACAGGATTTCAAGTATTCCCGAACATGGCTGAAGGCAAAGGAAGCCAAAAGGCCAAATGGCTAAAATCGCTACAGAGTTTGTGGGGCATTTGTTCGAGAAAAAGGCATTTGCAGGATCGATTCGAGAAGTTTTGGTTTTTCCACTTCATTGATTCTCCAAATGAATGACTGTTCTTTCTTCTTCACGGTAGAACGTTGAAATTGAATGAGTTGTTTGCACTTACGTACATTTACTGCTTTCTGGAACGAATGAATGATCAAAGTAAAGCAACGTAAAACAAGTGAACTTATCTTGCACAAAAGATTCATGAAGGCAAATTTGTGTTTACTTCATGTTCGCTAGAAACAGTGCGTGATGACTAATATTTTGACTCAGTCAGGGTGCAATTTGAGAATTGAATATGATATTTTTAAGCTCTGCGTTAGAGTTTTCATTGAAGACACCGAAGCCAGTGGATCGAGACCCATCAGTGAAAAACCTTTTTTTTCAGAATTGACATGTTGGTACTTTTCAGTTAAAATATGCGGAATAATAATAGAATGAAGTAAATCCGGAATCCCATGAGATGCTTGTTTCATGGATAGATCTATAATAAATCGAGGAACTGCTAAAGGTGAAGTGAGCACGGTCTGGAGTAAAGCAAAAATGACCCATATCTAACAATATGTAGTGGTGGTAAATTCTCATAAATCGAGATTGTGTGTTCAGGTCTAACATATCTTCAAAATTTTCTATCACAAATGCGTTTTTCACTCTACATTCGAATAATATTCTGAGCGAGAGCTCCCAGAATCAATTCTGGAGCGGTTTTACTACTGCCAGAACTTCAAGACTCATGTTATGCGTAGAGGGCATACAGCCAAGAGCAATACGCAAACAACGATATTGAATTTCTTCCAACTTTAGAAGGTGACTTTTTCATGTGGAGAGATACCACAAAGAGCCATACTCTAGAACAGAGGGAATAGTTGTTTTATAAAGGGTTATGAGGTCTCCCAGATGAGCACGATAACGATTGGGTAATGTTTCTGCCCAAAAGATTAAGGTGCAATTGGGCTGGGTAACGCTTTCAAGTAAACTCTACGAGCTCAGTTTTCTGCGGAGAGAATTCGATCCATAGATTCCTAGCCCAAGAAGACAGGCTGCAATGGTCCTTGCAAGTTGACGGCATGTGAGCCTTTTAAGGAAACCACACTGTCGTCAGCAAGTTTTCTTAGTGTGCATTATTCTGCCACAGAATTGTCAACATCAGTTCTAGAACTTTTCCTCTAACGTTTCTCATAAGGTTCTGAACAGATTGATTAGCAACGATTTTAGACGCTCTTGTCCAATCTTTTTTTAACTTTTCCAATGTAACTAGAAATTAGAAGAAAAATTAGTATCTTCCATTTAATTTCCAACTACCTTTGCTTATCTTTCGACAGATACGCGTATTTCGTCTACAATGTGCAGACTTCTTCAGTGTCTCGTACTAACAACTCGACTTAAAGAAAACCTTCATGCCACCTGCCGTATATATACTATTTTCTAAAATGCAAAGCGTTTACCTATCATTATGTTGTTTATACCTATCTTATTATTATTTTGTTTATATCTATCCTGAGTCAAAATGTACCAGCTGGCCGAACATGATAACGAATATACCTCCTGACATCCTGGTTTGTCCTGATGTGATAAATGTCAGGGCAATTTGAGGGATTCATGTGCTTCGATACAATTGTCACGTTTTCCTATTTGTACCAGTATATGGTCAATAGCCAGCCAGACCGTCTCGTCGTCGTGGCTGCTTTTGCTTCGTGTATGGCTTTAGCTTCAATCTCTCTTTGGCTCGTTGACTTCAAGGTATTCAGTTTTTTTTGTCCAAATCCTGAACTGAGACCCCTTTTGCCTAAGAAAAAGCTCGTCCAATTTTGTTGTTCCATTTGGGTTTCGAGGCTCCTTTTTTCGTTCTACTTCGTGGAAAGGAATACTCCCTGAACTTCCGGATCGCAATACGCACCGCGTTTTCCAGAAGCGCCAACTTTTTAGCGATGATCCAATCAGACTACTGCACAATATAGTGTGTAATATTTGATCATATCAAAATATTATAACTCTCTTAAATAATTAATAATCTTTTCATCTGGTGTTCGCCAGAAAAACAGTTTTTGGCGGAGCCTTAGGTTTCAAAATTTTCATTGAAAAAAGCGTTGGATTACTTTAACAATAGGATGATGTAAACTAATAAATTCTGAACGAAATGTTGACTTTCTCCATAGTAATTTATCGTGTGCTTCTCTGTTTTTGTTTTATAATGTGCGCGATTTTCTAGAAGTGGGTCAAAACGGGATTTGCAATCGTTTAAACATAGTGAGATGCAATCGTTTTAACATCGGCAGATTTGCAGCTTTGGGAACTTTTCCCTTTTTTGTATGAAGGCGAGTGGCGGGCCCATACTTTTTCGAGCATAAATCAAAATACAAAATATCACCAATGTAAGCTTATCAATAAATAATCAAGAAAATTTTTCTTTTTCAAAATGTTTCATGATTCAGAAAATGGTTTTCTGGCATTTCCAAGCAATTTTCCTTCACTTTAGAAGATTTTTGTGGGAACTTTTTAAAAATTATATTTAATTCTTGAGAATAGTTTGGAAGTTCATAGTTCACTATAGTTTGGAAAAAAAATTATTCCTTACCCCTTCGCATGAACAAAGTTTTGTAACAATCTGATACCCTTCGGCCCAAACCTGTACGATAATCAAAAAAATAGTGCTCCACTGTGCATAGACCAATCTGAAGGGCTATTATTACATCCCATCGCTCTACTTAATAGCGAAGACTGTGTTAGTGGCACTTACACAGTGCCACTACAAAAACCATTCGTTTTCTTCTGCTTTTTCGTTCTACTAATTCAAGCTTATTACTTTCACACTGGGTTCTAGATGCACTTTCACAGTTATTAACTGAGAGCTCTCGAGAGCCTCCAGATTGGTATGGCATTATATCGACGCACCTTTACTGACTGAGCTAATCCTAAAAGATTTGAATTATGCAACCAATTGCTGGAGAACGTAAAAAAATGAAAAGGAGGAATGAATGAGTTATTGGCTTTTAAAAGCTGCCCATGACGCTTAAAATTATAGATTTTCCATACGTTGTGAAGAATGTTATGCAACATCAAAAATGATGCCACCACCAAGGCTCAGAGGCCGTTCGTTGGAATAACGTCGTTTATCAGTGGAGCGCGCTTCAGGTCAGTGCTGCGACGGCAATATTAATGGAAGCCTCGTGACCCCGTTTGATCTTCGGTCAACAGAAAAGGGATGCGGTAATCCTTTTGGTAAATCAATTTAGCAATTCGTGTGAATTTTACGAACCAGGTGCTTTATTTACTTCGGCAGGCTTTAGAGGGACACAAACCAAATCCTTCGGTAGCAGTTGAAGGTTAGTTGCCAACAAAAATTGATTCTGAAAACGAATTTCTTTGACTTAGGATATTGGGGATAATTACCTCCGTCATCACGTTGAAGTTATTTTTGTTGCTCTCCTATCAGGAATATTCCAGTTATCTGATATGCCACGATTCAAATTCCATTACCATGATGTTTAATAAAGCACTTCTCGGTATAAACAAGAATATGATTTATTGTTGAAAAGCCGTCAAAATATCTTATTAGCAAAGCTTCATTAGTAAATGGGCTTGAACTATTTGTTTTGTATTGTTTAAGCTTAATTTTACTGGAATTTTATGAATACAAAACAAAAATGCATCAATTCGACATTGCTGTTATTTTAAAGTTTTTAAATGGAAAGCATCACTTTAGCACGAGCTTAAGCATTGTGCTTGTTCATTTTTCCAAAAAATTGCGGAATCCACCCAATCAACCTAGAATAGTTTAAAACGAGGATTAATTTAAGTATCTGGCAAAACTTTCACAAAAATCAGAGATGACTTGGAGATGCTTCATATCGATTTTGAAAACTGAAACAATTAACACCGCTTTAATCGTTTGCAAAGTTAATTTGTAGCCACAATGTTGAAACTTAGTAACAAGTGTGCTACTAACTATGCTGATGCTGATTATGTTGAATTTTGGTATAGATTAATGCACATAAATATACAAAAAAGCGAATTTCGACCAAAATTCTTTAAAAATTATCGAAGTAGGCTTTGGGCGAAGCGGGCGTGTTTAATTTTTAGTGTTAGGTTATTCCTTGCTTGCTTCTTAAATCATCGAAATTTCAAAGTTTACATTTAGAAGAAGTTTACATTACGTAGTGTTATTAATGCATAGGTTTTTCGGTTATCCTTTGTGAACAGTGAGCCCTTGAAAGGAGGGAAAATATAGCGTCTGTGTATTGGTATTGGTGTCAGCTTTAGCCTCATATACCCGTAAAAAAAATTCTCATAGATTTACTATTAAATGTATTGTAACCATACGATAGAATCAATCGTATGTAAAATTGACTATATTGTTCATGACGATAAGATGACAATAAAAGTTATTGTTTCCACAATAGAATCTAATGTAAATTGTGACATCGACAATAGAATCAGTGGGTTGTTATGTATCTTAACTATAGAAAAAATCGATTTTCTCCGAACAAATTTGAGTCAATTACTATTGATTTTATTGTTTCACATTTGTTGAAAATTCTAGGATATAGAGTGAATAGTAGATCTATTGTAATGACAATATTCATTTTTCATTTACCTGATACATGAACAATAAGATTCATGGTCGGCAATAGATTTAAATGTTACTTTATATTATTTTATTGTAATTGTAGCACCTTCCGTTCAAAGACACCAAGGGCGCGTTGGTCTACCGGTTTAATAATTGTCTCGTAGATGGTCAACTTTGTAGTTCGGCGAAATTTGTTCGATGTTCGCGTTCTTCAGAGTCCAAAGTAGACACTATTGCCAGCCATAATGCGCCTTTGTATCTCTCTGTTGGCGTCGTTATCGGCGGTCACCAATGAGCCCAGAAACACGAATTCGTCTACTACCTCGATTTCATCACCGGCGATCCGAACTCGTGGTAGGAGGCTAGCATTGTCTTCTCGTGAGCCTCTACCCTTCATGTATTTTTTTTTTCAACGCATCAATCGCAAGCTCAATCCTATCAGCTCTAGCTTTAAAGCTGATCTACGTCCCCGCCATCGTCTCAAAGTTACGTGCTACGATATCAACATCATCGGTGAAGCCAAAAAGTTGAACAGACTTTCTGAAGATCGTGCCTGTTGTGTCTATCTCAGCTCTTCAAATCACACCCTCAAATACAATGTCCCCTCAATACAACAGAGTCTTCTCCCCCTCCCTGGAATAGAAATAAGTCTTGTGTTGAATTTTGATAAGTTAAC
Source organism: Aedes japonicus (assembly GCA_034211315.2). Taxonomy (NCBI): domain Eukaryota; kingdom Metazoa; phylum Arthropoda; class Insecta; order Diptera; family Culicidae; genus Aedes; species Aedes japonicus. The sequence goes on along the minus strand of JASCZW010010629.1, from coordinate 25,356 downwards.
ATCGAAGAAGATATAAATATGTAGTTGCAATTGAGTCAAGCTTTTCTTCAACATCCTTCTAGCAAGCAGTCCACCCAAGCAGCAGTTCATCCAAGGAGAAGCCTGACGGTGTTACAGCCCACCGACAATCAAGTTGTTGGCTTCGAAAGACTTGTAGATCCAAACTACCCTTGTCTGGGCAAGAGAATTAATTGATTTCCCACAAGTTCTTGAGAAAAATACTTGCCCGTCCCGACGGCTTCATGCGTGAGCAACGTGCATTGGCTCGTCCTGACGTGTCAGGACGTGATGTGCTTTGCCGCAAGAGAGCGCGGACGCTTCCTTTTCCACTCACAGGAGCTGGGCAAGGCCCTGACAATACTGTTTACCGAAACGAATCATGCTATTGCGCAATCCTGTAATCTAACATCCTGTGATTCCTAATGGAAGTTCAGAGGTGTTCTCTGTCTTCATTAAGGGAGTATTCGTATCCTTCCCTTATTTGACCTACATTCGGGAGGGACGGCGTCGGTATTGCCTTAGTTTGGGATCACCAGGTTTTACACATTAAGAACGTATGTTAGCCCCAAGCATCTGTCTGTTGTCTGTTTAATAACAGCTGATCTATCATTAACGGACTAGCAACTTCGAGGGTAAATCATGCCAATGCTCTTTTCGTTTCACTTCGTGGTTTTGGAGGTTCTTTTTTAGTGTTTTAAGTAAATCTACATTGTGGAAAAAGTGCCAGTATCTAGTAGTGTGCTCACAAATTGATGCTTTTCTGTATCCACCTCTTCTCTGGAGGATGAGAATTGCATCTCTAGAAGGGTGCGGTGGAGGCTGTTATACTGAGCATCGTGACATTAACCTTAGTTCATCTCTTCCTTTGCCTCCTCCTGCGCTGTACATTCGGCTTGCAAAGGCAATTTTCACCGCTGCCGTACATGCATACATACATACATTTATTTGTTCAACATCACATTTAGGATAAGACATAATCAACAATAGTACGCCACAATACTCGATTTGTGGCTGCCGCTCTCCAAACTCGGTAACGCCCAATGCTCGACAGATCACGCTTCACCTGGTCCGCTCATCGTGTTCTCTGCGCTCCACTTATCAGTAGCGAACACCAAGTTTGCAGGGTTGTTGTCCGGCATTCTTGCAACATGCCCTGCCCACCGTATCCTTCCAGCTTTGGCCACTTTCTGGATGCTGAGTTCCCCGTAGAGTGCAGTGAGCTCGTGGTTACTCCTTTGCCGCAACACATCGTTCTCCTGCACACCACCATGGCCCATGTCTCTTGTCTTATTAGCGGTCTCCACCGGTGAATCTTTTTAGACCGCAGTATCTTCTAGAGCCCGTAGTAGGCACAACTTCCACTGATGATGCGATGTCAAATTTCACAACTCGTATTGTTGTCAGCCGTCAGTAAGGATCCGAGGTTGACAAATTCCTCCCCCACCTCGAAGGTATCCCCGTGTATCGTGCATTACTTCCTAGGCGGATCCGGTCGTGTTCGGTTCTGCCTACTAGCATGTACTTTGTTTTCGACGACGACCACCTTTGTTTTCGACGACGACCACCAGTCCGACCTTTGCTGCTTCGCGTTTCAGGCGGGTGTACAGCTCTGCCACCGTTCTAAATGTTCTTGTGATAATGTCCATGTCGTCCGAAAAGCACACAAATTGACCAGATTTCGTGAAAATGGTACCCCAGCTGTTGAGCCCGGCTCATCGCATTACACCTTCCAGAGCGATGTTGAATAGTAGGCATGAGAGTCCGTCATCTTGTAGCAGTCCCCGACGAGATTCGAATGAACTGGATAGTTCTCCCAAAACCTTTACGTAGTTTTGCACACCGTCCATCGTTGCTTTGATGAGTCTGGTCAGCTTCCCAGGAAATGCGTTTCACCGCTGCTATATATGCAGCATCTGGCGTTCCTTGAGGTGCTACGCATTTCTGCAGTGATGCAATTAGCAGTGCAAATACTCTGATAAGTTCCTTTTCACCACCCGTACTTATATTCTCAGCCATTCTTCTCTTTTCAGAGCGAATATATAAATTTTTGTTCTGTAAACCAAACAGGGCATTCTGTTTCACTATTCTCTCCGACAATTCAGTTCCCTTTTTCTTTGACATCTACTGAAGGCTACATGGGTTCCCCGTGTCCTCTTAAAGAGAGATACTAAACGTCCTCCTTGCAAGGGTGGATGTGACCAGTTGAGCTGACGTATAATGGACGTGCTATTAGTGGAGATTATTGCTGAAGAACCGTTTAACTAACTGGATCCGTGCAATGGTGAAATGCAAAAGCTTTAACAAATTATTCCTCATCGTAGCTCCATCCATCCCAAAAAGGTTTTCCGATTCGGTTGTGAGGAAGTCTTGAACTTTTCTTGAATACCACTTATCATATTTGGGATACTCTTTTGTCCCATCTAATGTCCCTGATGGGTGGATTGATGTCAATTTCGAAGAAATTTACCTCATTTTCTCGATAGAACTGGAGTACTTCTCCGCTTTAGTGGCAGCTGGCTAATTCAGGTCCATCGTGAGTTTTAATGTACGGAAGATTACGTTTTTTCTGGCACTTCTGCTTGTACGTTTTGGAATCCAAAGTCTTGTTTGACTTTGTTGAAACAGTTTCCAACCACTGTGCCCCATACTAGTTTTGAAATATCATAAATGTGCGTGTGTGTAGGTAACTATTAAGCTTATCACGTCTGGGTGTGGTAGTGTGGTTTCTGCAAATGTGTTAGTGCGTTATGGAGGAAAACATAACAACCAGCTGTCAAAAAGATCTTTTCTACAGCGAAGATCAATGGAATCTGTTAGGTTATCTGGGGGAAAACAAACATATTTTTCTCGAAGATAGACACGATAGTTTGCGTGCGTTAAACGTCACTAAGCTTAATAGTAAGAGATAAATCAGTCCTGCACAGAGAATCCCAATTATAAAGAAATGCGTAAATACAAACAATTTGTGAAAGGTATCAAATTAACACTTTTTTTTTTTTCTAAAACGTGTATGTTTATTATTCCCGAAACAAAGAATCCATTCCAGAGAATCGAATATCGAGCAAGATTATCCACGGCTATTAGGCAGACACAGCCTACATTTTCAGCAGTCCACGCCATAAAAGTAGGACATTGCGATGCACACTGCAAATCAACACTAAACTCTGTTTATGCAGTCGCAAACCGAAGCTATAATCCCAAGAGAAGACGACATCGAAACGTGATGACAACTTTTGTTCATTAGACCTCCTCCCGGTTCCGATTACGGCATTATGTCGTGCGAATTTTTCAATATGTCGAGCAGCGGCATCCAGAATGGATTTGTGCCAAGTCGTTCCGCGCCCGGATGAAAACAGTATCTACTGCTCAGCTCTAATGTAACTTTCCTGCCATCTGGATTTTTTATTTTCGACCTCCTCAGAGTACTGACAATGATAAAAAGAACACACCGAATAATGCGTTCCTTGAAGCGGAAAAAGGTATGCAAATTGAAATTCGAACCACGTCGTCCCGATTGCGCTTGCTCTTAGAGTATTGCTCCGAAAAAATGTTCCATTTCCATTCTGCGACTCATCCGGCGAGGTATGTTTCTATATTAACCGGTAGCGAGGTTCAGCAGAAGTTATTTTTTATGATTCTACCTACACATTTCCCGCCGGATCGTGAACGATTCTTTTCAATCTTTTGTCCGGCGTGTTTTTATGTCGCCACAATGTTTCCCGCTTTTCGCTGCTGTCACTGCACTTAGTATTTTTTATATCGAGAAGCGGGTTAGAGCGAGGTATGACTACAGTAAAAGACGGTTCCAGTACCTGAATCCGAATACAAACCTGTCCGTCGATTATTTCCACTTGCTCGGAGGCATCATTTATTGCGATGTGGAAATGCAGGAGGTGGTGGACAGAGTTGTTAAGATCCAGCGGGTACTGAAGATCTATCGTGGGAAAATTATATGTACAGCCAGAGTAACGATACAAACATTCATGTGATAGGAAAATATCAAAGTTTCTATTTTGGTCCTCCTCATTTAATCAATTCCGAAGTTGTTTTTCATCGAATGATGAGAACTTCGCTCTGCAATGACCCTTTTAAATTTGCCCGAAATGTTCGGTCGCGTCAAATGGAAACCTGCTTCTAAAGGTTGTAAAGAAAAAGGATATTATTTTGATCATTGATATCTCAGTCAATCGATCGGAAATTGACATCTGTTTCGCTCTAATAATAACTATACAAAAACTAGGATTATTTTTGAAAAATATTTGAGGTAATTTTAAACAGATGATTAACAAAATTAGGCGAAATTGGGAAGTATTTTTCCTGTCCATACATTGCTGTAGACTTTGATGTATTTTCGAATCACAAAATTTCCATTGAGGCCTCAAATAATCTTTCGGTGTGTTAAATATACGATAGCGGAACGTCCATTAATTACGTCACGCAAAAATTGGGAGGGGGTCCCCCCCTTGTCACGTTTTTTGTATGGACCTTCAATTTTTTTTGTATGGATCGTCACGTTTTCCCAAACACCCCCTCTCCCCTTACTGCGTGACATAATTAATGGACCATCCCTAAATATACTTTTGTGTTCTTATTTCAATACCAAAGCTGAGAAGAGAAATCTATGTGGTTTACGACAAAAGTATACTGTTTGACCGAGACGCATATATTTAACACTCCCTGACAAGTAAAATTCGACTCTTTGTAGGAAATAACGTTTGCATTACAAAAAAATGGACAAAAATTGCCGATTTTTCATGGGTTTACTTCACCCGCACTGACAAAACTTCACATTCAGCATCAATTTGACAGCTCTATCAGTTGAACCTAACCGTGATCGCAAAAGTGAAGCAACTCCGTTCAGAAGTGTCCGCGTTAAAAGAACGGCTTCCCGCCGCGTCGAAAACGGACATCGTGCGGCACTTTGTGGACGCCGGATACGCCAGTTCCGGCATCCACAACTTCTTAGCACTATTTTCCGGGCGGCCGACGACCCTGAGCGACAAGAAGCTCCAAAGGATGCTGAAGAGGGGGACCGAGGGAAAAGTCGCTACATCGCCGCGTGGCCGGGAAGTTGGTTCAACCGGCCAAACAGTGAAAAAGTAGCCGTCGAACAAGAACATACATGTCAAGAAGTGGAAGTCGCGTCCACTGGTTTCGGAGCTGCAGGCAATGATGCAGCGGCAGCGGCTGAATCTGATGGTCATCTTGATTTTCCCGGCGAATCGCGACGTGGCGGTGGTGATGGACGACGAGACCTATCTCACCCTGGATGGCAACGACTGGCAGGGCACTTCGTATTTTACTTCAATCACGAAGGAAGTGAACTCCGAGGTGAAGTTCATTTCACACACCAAGATCCCCAAAAAGGTGCTGCTGTGTCTGACAATGGCTCTTCTTTCGCTCCGGACTGGCCGTGAACGGGGAAATTTATAGTATGAAATGTCTGCCGGAAGTTGCGTCGTTCATCAAGAAATACCATAGGGGCAAAAACGCGGTATTCTGGCTGGATCTGGCGTCGGTTCACTACTTGAAGCGATCGTTCGAGGAAATGGAGCGGCTGAATATTGATGTGGTACCCAAGTCGGCGAACCCACCCAACGCCCCCCAGCTTTGTCTCATCGTGAATTTCTGGGCCAACCTAAAACTTAAGATGTACTTGAACAATTTTGTCGCGAAAACTGAGGAGGAATTGATAATTAATACGAAGAAAGAACTCAAAGACATGCCTACACGCATGTTTTCGTCCGCAATGGCGAATGTTCCGGAAAACTGACGGAAGGCCACTCGCAAGGATTTTTTTCACACGTTGAATTTTTTTGCAAGTAAGCCTAAATAATTACCTTCGATGGGAAATTTATCAAAAGCAATCATCTATCTTAGCTTCTTTCTTATCACCATCCGAACATTTTGACAAAGGGCGTTTTTGTTTCCAATACAGTGGTACGCGTTGCGAGGATGGAGATTTGGAGCGTCACGAAATATGCTTAGGTTTTGAACGTTAATAACTGATTCATTTCATAAAATATTTCTACGCATCATTTTAAATATTGAAATTGATTGATTTGCAACAGAAAGCTATTGAAAATAACGTAAACACAAGGTCCTATAATGTCAATTTATCACAGAAAGTTTACCAAATGCACAGTACCATCCTAGCACAGACTTCATATTTTTGTAAGGAACGTCTCCTACACACTAAGTAGATTTTACAGTATTCGGTAATTTTTTACCGAACTTTCAACAGCTGAACGTTCGGTAATCAGATTTTTTGGATTCCGGTAAAAAATTTCAGATATCTGTAAAAAAATTACCGGATCTCGGTAAAATTTCACCGAAATCCGTAAAATATGATTACCGAACGTTCAGCTGTTGAGAAATCGGTAAAACTTTACAGATTTCGGTAAAATAATCTGAGTGTGTAGGCAGCCATGAATAATTAGATTAGATTAGATATCTATATTAAAGAGACTTTCAGATGGTGGCTGGTTCGTCTCTTAAGGAGGGAAATACGAGGATGGACCAGAGGGGTTCAGCCAAGTAGAAGGGTTCCTAAGAGATCCTTAATACATATTGATTATGTTAACTTACAGAGTTGCGGGGTAGCAGAGTTGTTTGGAAAGGGCTGTCAATGTCGTTGTTCCTGTGTCTTTGCTTGGGTGGTTTTTAGCGGTGTTCGGGCTCGTGACAGTTTCGTGCGGTCGTGGTAATCGGTGTTCGGGATTGTATCAGTGGTGTGCAGGTCGGTATAATCTTGAAGGGTGAAGTGGTTTGGGTTTCAGGGTCATGTCCAGATCGTAGCGAATAGGGTCAATAGCTTCTGTATTGTGGTGTGGTTTAGATCGATGTCCGCGGGGGTATCGATGTTCGTGCTAGTGATTCCAATGTCCAAGGGTGTGGGTACTGGGGTCCGAGCTGTAGTTTGAGAGGGGGGGGGTCAGCGCCCACCGGTGACGGGCATGGGAGAGTGGTCGATCACCGGCAGACCCGGTACCCCTCACTGAGTCAGATTGCTGAGTGGGCTTTATTGTCTTGTTTTGTTCCAGGCGGGATAGATGCTGTCGTATACCCAAGTAGCACACTGCTGTCATAATTAGTTTTAGTACTTGATTATGACTTAGCAAGTCATATTTATGTAATCTCAACCGAATGGCAACAAGTGTGCTACTAGGGTAGTTGGCTGCCTCCCTAGTAAGATCATCGCTCAGGGCGTCCTTCAAGGAGGCCGGGATGTCGTATACTATCCGTGGGCCTTCATAGCGAGGACAGTGGAAAATTACATGTTCCACCGAATGGTGCACGTAGCAGAGGGTGCAGCTGAATTAAAAGGGGTCGAGAGAAGACGACCTACTGTCGGTGGTCTGTAGGGTCCGTTCCTCTGGTGACGGTGTTTTTGATCTTTCAGATAAAGAGATCGCGGTTCTGTGCGCGTTTGTTCCTCCAAGTGCTCTAGTTAATTTCGGAGGGCCAGTTTTCCTCGTTTCCGGGAACCGCTTTGGTCTATAGCTTAGCCCTTCTGCCGATCACGGCCAGTCGATCGGCCTCAACGTTGCCCGGAATGCCACAGTGGCCGAGGATCCAGTCTATGGTGGTTCGTGGGTGGGGGAGGGGGGTGCGTTGGGTGATCGCTTGGATCTAAGGGTGCGAGGGTATTTGTGATCTGAGGGCTGTAACAACGCTGGTGGAACCGGTAAAGACGGCTATGGGTCGTCAGAAGGGGGGGGGGTGGGCAATCCATACCGCAAGTGCTTCAGCCGAAAAGATGTTGCACTGGGAGGGAGTCTGTAAAGCCTGTGCTATGAGTCGGGTATTTCCGGTTGGTGAGGTCATAAAAGGTGGCCTGGACTGCCAGGGGGTTGGCTCCAGCCTTAAACGCTTTCTGGAGGGTGTATTCGATGGATGATTGGGCCTGTTTTCAATCTTTGGCTCCAACCCAATAGAGCCAGGCCACCGGGGGGGAGCGCTTGATTGGCCATTTCGAAGAGGAGTCGATGCAGGAGGCGATGAAAAAGCGGAAAGGGAGGACGCCAATATCCGCGTGGTGTTCATCCCGGAGGGCCTGCTGTAGCGCTTGGCTTAGGTTACCCAGGTAGGTGTTAGATCGATGCCAAGGTGGAAGGCGTGTTGTCGGTTGTCGAAGAGTACTCTGCATTGGAGGAATTCGTAGAGTCACCGATTAACCATCCGTTCCAGGTTTTTAGAACAGCAGCACCTCTGGAAGATGGGCCTGTAATCTTCCGGAGAGAGGCCGGAATTGCCCCTCTTTTTGATCGGGGCAACCAGGAGCTGGGGAAACTGTTCCCTGTCCACTATTAAGGAGGTGAAGCAAGGTGGTTTGATCACTGAGTGGTAGGTTTGTGAGGGCGGATAACCGATATCGTCCGAACCAGCTGAGATCCCCGTATCAAATGTTTGATCATTCTGTAGATTGTCAATTTATCCACATGTTTTCCTTGCGCTTTTACATTATTGGTTGCTCTGGGTGCACGGCTGGCAGCCAAATGCAGCCAAACGTTGATAGCCGTCAGTACAATGACTATTGTATTGTACAAATGGCTAACGCGTTTGAATGCCAATGAGTATGGAATAAAAAATTAGCTATTCAGTAGTTGACAGAGACATCAAGTTATGAATCGATTAGGCGTCCACTGATCGGATAGGCGTTGATCGACGAGAGGCCGAGAAAGTAGTCCCCGAGGGTGTTGGCTACTGTTTACGGGTCGGTGATGGTGATTCCGTTTATTTTCAGCCCTATTCCATGGTGCGATTGATTTCCGCTGAGTGCGTTTGAGCGCCTCCATAGCTCGGTAGTAGTTTCTTTGGGACTCATACCATCGAAAAATTCCTCCCAGTTGGCCTTCTTGGCTGCTCTGACGGTGTCGCGCCAAAGGTTTATCAGGCTTGTCAGGATACTGACGGGAGGTTTCTGCTTTTCAAGGGTGTCCATCAGGATGCCGTTTGTTGGCGCGGAGGCCCTTCGTGTGGCTTTAACCATCGCTTTAGTTTCGTCCGACCACCAATGGAGAACTTTCCAAACTTTCCGGTATGAATAGACAATTTGAGAATTTCTGATCATACTGGCCACTAAGGGAGACCCTGCGGGATCCGCGTTGCTCGGGAAGAGAGGCTATATTCAAATCCAACTCGACCGTATTCCTTTGAAAAAAAATGGTTTAGTTGGGGCATGCACCGCCAGCCGAGACAGGTATAGTTAGAAGAGCTAATGTCAAAACTGCTATTGTGGTTTCACGGTTTTTTTGTTTTGCTTTTGTTTTATTTGAGTGTTGAGCTGGATTTAAATATGACCATTTTTCTGGAGGAACTTGTAAACCGCAAGGCCTTACTAAGTATGGTAGTATGGTCAGACACCCTCAGAATGTCTTCCGGAGACAAAGTTTTTCAAAATTTGGAGGTTTTGGCAAAGATTTGAATATGGCCACTATTCTGGAGGAACTCGTATCCTATAGGGCCTCTTTTAGTGGCCAGTATGTTCAAAAATCATCAAAATGTCTTCTAATTAACTAGTTTTGCTAAATCATGCTAAGCCATGTCTCGCGTCTTAAAAGTGTTGAATCCGAAACAACGTTCATTTTCGAAACAACCAGTACAGATTAATAATCTAGGATTTTGTAATCGATTTAAAAAAAACCGTATCAAAACCCGATGGCTAGCAAAGGAATATCATTAATATTAGGGTAAGGCACGTAGGTTTTAACCTCGACATGACCGCGACTAATCGGTTCTACCCTCTAGCTTTTGTTCTAAGATTAGTGAATAGTATATAAAAATTTATCTGTAAAGTTGATCTTATTGAGCTTCTACACATAAATGAGCTTAACAAAAACTAGATTATACAATTATAATATAGCTTTATTATTTAATCGACCAATCGATGTCTCTGTCAACTACTGAATAGTAAATTTTTTATTCCATACTCATGGGCATTCACACACGTTAGCCATTTGTACAATACAATAGTCATTGTACTGAGGGCTACCATGACTGCTGACCGTGCAGCCAGAGCAGCGAATGTTGTTAAAGCATAAGGGAAACAAGTGGATAAATTGACAATCTACAAAATAATCAAACATTTGAAGCGTTTGTCCGAATATAAACCGGTGACATACATGCCCGCAGCCAATATGAAAATTACCTGAAATGATACAACTCTTTGATTAACCGTATTGTTGCCCAGTTAGACCAACGTTTTTCGGATTTAAACAAGTAAAGTTGGCTGCATTTGCTAGATTGTTCGAAACCTGGTGGCTATCGTCGTCAATTTGCTACGAAATTGATTGATACTATCTGCTCTCGATTCTCTAACTTCAACACAATAAAACTGGCAAATGATTTCAAAGTTTTCCGCTCAAAGCAAGAATTTGCGGAGAAAAAAGTATCGGAGTTTATGCAGAAGCTGGAAAATAACCGCAATGGCATCTTCTGAGAAATTTTACGACTGATTCGATTTGGTCATTTCCTTCAACAACGATATAGCATTGATAGAATCGGTTCGACTCTTAGAAGGATCAAATCGTATCCCTGATCAACTATGAGAGAGAACAAGCTGAAATGGCTTATGCTTGTGGCAGAAGAAAGTTGTATACTTCACCGACTTCAACGTCAAAGTGGTTTCATCGATGAAATTATAGTAAGATTCGCTGGACGGTTAGCTCGTAGAATTGCATTACTGTGTAAGTTGTTTTTATGGAGAACGTGAATAAATAACTGATAAATTTTCTTTTATACTAGCTCTCATAATATTCAGATTGATTTTTAAATTTATGCGACCCCGGTTTAGTAGTTAACATCCATACTTCTCACGGGAGAGTAACGAGTTCGAATCTCACCCCGCACAAGTTACGAAAATACCCAAAAGGTATTTGAGTGACTACGACGGAAGATGAACCATCCCAGGGCTGAAACTCTCGATAATGAAGGAATGAAAAAAAAGTTCCGCTTGGATTGAATATTAAATGTCAAAGTTTGATCGTTCTTTTAAAAATAAGGTAAATGCAGAATGCATGAGCTCATAGGTATTTTGGAAGCATTGCAGTTTGGTTTTGGTTCAGCTTCAATAAATCATTTGAAGAGCGACATATTTTGTAGGTCTAATTCTCCCCCTACCCTATGGTACAGGGATGTCGATGGCCTGGTTCTTACTTACACACTTAGAAATTATGAATTTTACACGAGACCTAATCCATGTTTGTAAATAGTCGGGGAACGTAAAGTCGGGGAATGTAAAGAAAGATTTCGTGTGAAATTATGTCTTCTGAAACTGACACATACGCAATTCAACAAAAGATGTGTTCGGTTGAATTTATTATCTCATCTATTTCAACACATTCTTATGCGCTAAAGGACGCTTGCATGTGTCGGTCTCAGGGACAGAAATTTACACGAGATTTTGGTAGTATGTATGAATGTAAATAAATATTTTATCAAAATACGAGAAGTTTATGGAGGAGAACAGTGCATAGGGCATCTTTAATTGAATAAATCGATACAGTTTTTGGTCTAATCAGTGCCTAAAGAGAAATCAGTACAGCACGGTCGACCAAAAATCCAGACACTTTACTTATAATAGATTGCCTCTAGTAGTCAGAGTTGGTATGTTTTGACAGCGATCGGTACATAAGTGTTTCAGTGGTAAAAGTTTTGTCCAGATACGTGCAAATTTATTCAGTGTCGAGTTTTAGTACACAACACTAAAGAAGTCTGCTCATTGTAAACGAAATACGCGTATCTGTTAAGATAAGCAATAAAGGTAGTTGGAATTAAATATAAATTATGAAGTATGGATAATTTTATCATCAGTATACCATTACTCTAAATTCAGATTCACCAACAAGATCATAAGTTATGGAAACAAAAAAAATGGTTTAATTATTTGGGTTCCTGCGTTCAAACAAAATACAAAAATAAATTCAAACTATTCCAAGATTATAGCCGAAATTTCAGGAATATTTGGTTCACGGAAAAATCATAGGTCAAAACGGTTGATTTTGTTTTGAAACCTCATTAAAATTTAAACAAAAAATTACAGTGTCAATAAAATCGATTGTTTATTTCGGTTCAATAGACTTATATTTACAGTAAAAACAGTTGATTAAGATGTTTTTGAACTTTCCTTCTATAAAATTCCCGAACTTTTTCCTGTTATACCCGCAATCAGATTCCGTACAGTATCCTCAGATATGCGGTGGGTGTTCTCCATTGAATCTTGAACCGCTGATTTCATTTGCTTTCTTCTCAGTTTTAACCAGTTTCCGCTTAATCAGAGCCCTGTTTATTTTCCATCTGGTGAATTTTTGGACAATTAGGCGAATTGGCTATTTTTGGCACGCATTAGCCCTCTTGTATCTTATACCATTCCAGGATGGATTTCACATAGTGACAAGAGGCCAAAACAGCCCAAAACAGAGAATCAGATGGTTAACGGTAGCAACTGCTTTTGCACACATTCTTTCTCGAACATTTCCTTGTTGGTAGTATCGAAAATGACGAAACTTTTGGATTTTAGATCACAACTACATATGGCCTGCAAATCAGATGCCTTTTTTGTCCGAATAAAATCTGTATCCACATTAATCCGGACACCTTCAAATCATTGTAACTTTTGAAATATTGCACGTAGGAATAAAAAATTTCACTGTGGTATAACTGAGAGTCTATGATGAAAAAGACTATGGTTGACGAAAGAAAAACAAGTGCGCGAGCGAATTTTGTACGGGCGTACGGCAAATCCTGACTTGTCAATACGGGACCTTGCAAAAACATTGGTTTGCCTAAATCCACTGTTCACGATGTGCTCAAATCATTTTCGGAACGTTTGACGGTGGAGAGGAAACCGAGAAGTGACAAAAACATTGGACGCGCTGAGCCTGACATGGACCGAAAGGTGAAAAGGATATTAACGAAAAACCCAAATCTCTTCATTCGAATGGTGGCTCGTAAAAAAGGAATTTTGCCTGGTTTTGTGCAAAAATCAAAACAACGTTTGGGACTTAAGTCGTTCAAAGTAAAAACAATTTCAAATCGCAACGACAAACAAAACTTGGCAGCAAAATCACGAGCTCGACGTTTGTACTGCGAATATTTGACGAAGTTTTCATGCGTTGTTATGGACGATGAAACTTATGTCCTGGAGGATTTCAAGCAGCTTCCAGGGCTGGCTTTTTATTCTGCTATGGCCAGAAATGCTACAGCTGAGCATTTCAGAACGAAGAAGGCACTGAAATTTCAAAAAAAAAAAAAATTCCTTGTGTGGCAAGCAATTTGCAGAGTAAATCTTTCGTCACTACAGGCATAATCAACAAGGAGATCTACCAGAAAGAGCGTCTGTAGAAGCTATTGCTACCCTTCATCAAAAGTCACAAAGAAAAACCTTTTTTCTGGCCCGATTTGGCATCATGCCACTATGCTAAAACTGTGATGGAGTGGTACCAAGCAAATCAAGTGAACATTGTACCAAAAACCTCAAACCGCCAAATTGCCTAGAGCTACGACCAATCGAGAGATATTGGGCTCTGATGAAGCGGAAGCTTTCTGGAAAGAAGCAAGGAATCAAAGACATCAAACACTTCCAGCAAATTTGGACAAAGACGGCTTCTACGATTTCTGAAGAGTCTGAACAAACCCCAATGGACGGAGTTAAGCGCAAAGTTCGAAAATTTTATGCAAATACCGAATAACTATGTTTTGTCTTCACGAATTGTTAAAACACATCCTATGAATCTGAAATAAACAACTACAACGGGAATATAATGCGAAATTTATGTTTTATTCAAGTTTTGACGTGTCCGTATTATTGCGGTTACAGACCTTAAACGCGGCAACGGTGTTTCTTAGCATTGCGGTATATAATCCCAAACCCGTAAATTGTTGAAAGTTTTGTCGACGCATAAGTTTCGTTGTTCTTTCAGAAACTTGATCTAAAGCTCTTCAGTACAACATTCTGCATTGAAATTTTGCTTTTCTTCAGTTGCGCTTCTTTCTGCTTTTTACGCCTCTATTCAATTTCTCTGCTTTATGCTTCACACATATAATTATGATTTTCTAACTTTGCGAGCCACATTTCACATCCACAGTAAAGCGATGGAATGTTCGGGATTTTTGCAATAATGGCTACCAACTTCTGGTCCATTTGGAGAGCATACTTTCCGGTTGGTTCCTCTTCCAATCTTCTAATCCACAGTCAAGCGCTGGTCAAGGAATTTGATGATGATGTAATAATACCATCTTTTGTGGCAAGGTTATAATCTGAAAAACTTTTTGATCAGGATTCTATTGTTGTTTGTGATGATCAAGTTCCTGTATTATGGGTCGAAAACGTTTGAGCGGGCCCGTGGGCAGAGATACTTACGCGAAACCCGCGAATATAGGGAAGAGAATGTCCTTCCAGAAGAACTCACAGAATCGAGCCCTCTATTGACAGTACAAACCCAATTCATAGGTTTGAAGGGCCCGCCCTCCCTCAGCAAAATGTTTACAGGTATTCCCATGCTCCCTATGCAAATCGTTTCACTTGGGTGCCCTAGTTGTCCATCTTTTTCCTCGTTATAAAGGGTACCCACATCAAATTGCATCACGGAAAAAACGCTGTAGAAAATTACCTAGTCGACCTTTTCAAACTTTCTGACAATAAAATATAAGCTTTTGGCATAATTATTTCTATCAACTTCAATACCAGAACTGTACAGAAATAATCTCCGAACGGTATATCGCGACGCATCGACCCTGTGCTCGCGAGAAAGTCCGTACTGTGCGGGTGAAATCGCACTCGAAAGCGCCTGAAAAGTCTGGAGCAACAATAGAAAAGGGCCTATCAACATTTGCAAACAAACACTTCTGAGCCTATTTCCTCGCAAAGCGTAGGCCACCCACGCAAACCAATACCATCATCATGTAGGGGAAAGTTTCCCCTACACGATGATTCTGTATGTTTGCGTGTGTAGCCAGCGGCTTGCGAGAAAACGGGCTCAGGAGTGTTTGTTTACAAATGTTGATGGGCTCTTTTCTATTGTTGATCCAGAAGTGTTCTCTAGGCTAGCAGAAACCGTGTACACCGTGTAAGTGATATTTTCCGTCGCTAAACAGTTTGGAAAAGTGGTGAAAAAATAGCTTTTTGCTTGGCTTTCAGCCTCCATTGGCAGCGAAGAGGAGTTTTCTTGCTGAAATTTTTTTCGCTCAACCTCTCCCTCTCGCACTGAGCTGATAGCTCGCTCTCTTGGTCTGTCGTTTACGTTTGCACTTTTTAGGAGAAGCGCATTGGTGTTGGTATGAGTTTGGTGGTTTGGATTTTTGCTTTTATTCACCCACCCTGGATGCGATTCATCAATACGAAAAGATAGAGAGGTACGTGGTTGTGTGTGTGTTGGCAGTAGTTTGACTCGCATCAGCGGCAACAACAACACAATGGTATTATGTAGCACGACGTTGGCGGCAGTAGCACCTCGTTGCACGTCGCGTTGTTCTGCGTCGCGGATTACTAGTGTGCGTGTGCAATTGGTTCCGGTGAGCTGAAGATAGAAGAGAGTTGCGTGTCGCGGGATCGCACCGTGCTCGCGATTCATTCAAATGACGGTACACAATTTTTCCTCAAACGAGCTCAGGTCCAAAGCGACGTTGTTCGCAGGTTTTGTGGGTGAAGGTAGTATGTATTGTTTAGCAACCGTGTAAAGTTAGAGGTCATAAGCGAGTTTATTTTTCTTACTGATTCGGTTTCCTGCAACCAAGTGTCAATATCTAGAGTTAGATTTTAGAGGAAAATACCACAACCGTGCCGGGGTGAATTTTGATTCGGTGTGCAGGCTTAGTTTGTCAATTAATCAGAGTAAGAAGAGTGTACTAGACACAGATAGCATGTTACTACCATTGGCGGAACTAGACAATTAGTCTGGAGGGGGCCTGGAGGGGGCCTACCCGAAGGATTTTTTCGTTTATCGAAATATTGAGAAGAGCGAAGAAAGTAGCGTAATTGTTGGGGACAGGTAATTTTAATTGATAAATCAAAACAAGTTTAATCGAATAATTAGGTCTATTCTGCGCCTCGATGAGTCGAGATGCCTTAAAAGAATCGAGTGCCCTGAATATATATATATATAGGAAAGGCTTGTAAGATGGAACACGATCCGGTTTTTGCTCGTAACATGTATAGTTTTTATTTTTTCGCGGATTCAAAGATATCTTTCGAAAGGAGAACTAAAAGGCTCCAACTTTGCCAGAGAAATTGATTATTTATAGTCATCAAAGAAAAAGTTATGGCCTATTTTCGAAATCCATCGAAAATTGCATTTTTAAATAATGGCTTGTAAAATGGAACATGATTCGTTTTTTGCTCGTAACATGTATAATTTTTATTTTTTCGAAGATCTTTCGAAAGAGGTACTAAAAGGCTCCAACTTTGCCCACGGAACTAATTATTTATAGTCGTCAAAAAAAATTATGGCTTTTTTCGAAATCCATCGAAAATTGTTATTTCAAAAAATGTATTGTTATATTTCAATATATTGTTGATTCCATGCCATTTCCAAACATAAAACATATCATTCATATGTTTAAAACGAAAAAAATTTGTTCCGTCTTACAAGCTTAACAGTGTTCCATATTACAAACATGACGTCATAAACACAAAAAATCAAAAAATTGTTTCACTTTACGATTTGTTTGGAAATGCCTTTGGATCATAAAAATACACCGAAAATGCTAGCCAACACAAATGTTAGCCTTTTGATATCGATGGGAAATTTCCACATATTATGCACTAGAAAAAAATGCTATTTTAATTATGCCAACACTTTCGAACATTGAAACCTGGAAGAGCTAACGGGTGTCCACTAAAAAATGAGAATGATTTCAATACTTTTCCATCAGAACAAAAACGGCCGCATAGAAATGTCACTTTAGATGAATGAATCGTTGCACTCTCCAGAAAATTTTCATACACTCTTATTTCACTCTAACATGTTCAGTCGTGTTCAGCATGCCGTCGAAACAGGAAGAACTGCGCGCGCGCGTTGTACAATTCTTTCAAGCGAACGAAGATCGTGGAAAAAAATACACGGTGGACCATTTTTGTCGTGAAAAAGTTCCAGTATCCACCGTATACCGTATCCTGGCATGCATGAGAGTAACCCGGAAGAAAGTTGCGGCCGTCCAGCGAAAATAATGAATGAGAAAACGCTCCGCTCGCTGCGCAGCATGTTCAACAACAAGGATTCGGTAAGTCAACAGGAAGCAGCCGAAAGTTCCATTGTTCGAAGTCACTCATCTGCAAGACGCTAAAGAAAGAAGGAATAGTGTGTAGAAGAAAACCAGATCCCCAGAGTACACAGATGAGCAGATTCAAACCGTGAAATCCCAATGCCGCTGGATGACTCGGAATTACGGCGGAAAATCTTTCGTTCTGGACGACGAAAGCTACTTTCCTCTTTCGAAGTCTCAGATACCGGGAAACGACCGATTCTACACTAAGGACAAATCTACTACTCCTCCAAAAGTAATGTATAAGTTCAAGCACAAATTTGAATCGAAGGTTATGTTATACATCGTAATATCCGATAAGGGTATTTCGAAGCCGTGGTTCAAACCAAGCGGTTTGGCCATCAACCAGGAGGTGTACCAAAGAGAGTGTTTGCAGAAAATACTCATCCCATTTCTTAAACAACATCACTCGGATGGCAAATACGTGTTTTGGCCGGACAAGGCATCATCGCACTACGCAAAAAAACGCTAACGTTTTTGGAGAGCCAAAATATACCATATGTCCCAAAGACCGGAATCCGACAAATTTGCCACAGTGCCGTCCTATCGAGGATTTCTTCGGTCTTTTGAGCTCCATGGTATACAAGGATAATTGGAAGGCCAAGAACACCAAGCAACTTACCAACAGGATCAAAAGCTGCATCCGAAAAATCGATGTGGCTGCCGTCCAACGGTCATGTTCCAGCATACCGACTAAGCTGCGCCGCACGGCGGACCACGGACCATATGACAATATTCACTAAACTTAGTTTGAAGATTTAAGTTGACCCTTTTAATAAAATAAATCAGTTTGAACAAAACTTCACTGGTATTTTTTTCCTGACCCATTATTTTCGTTCTCATTATTTAGTGGACACCCGTTAAATCGAATGAGTGTATTCACTCCAGAAGCAAATGAAAATTGAAGAATAGTAAAAAAATGAGGTTAACACTAGTCAGCGCGATAGTTTTGTCGCTGTGAATGTCAAAAGTGGCGCTGTTCCATCTTATAAGCCTTTCCTCTACCTCGTATTATTCCGTTTGGATCAAATGCAGAATGGATTCACACGAGTCACCTTACTCGATTCTTTTAAGGCATCTCCACTAACCGAGGCACAGAATAGACCTGACTCTATGTAGAGTCAAGTTTGAACAGAATATTTTAAAATTTCAAAGAACAACATTGAGTCAATGAACATTTTTAATTTATATTAAAATTTAGATTGAGTTGGATAACGCGTTTAAAATCTTCAATTTTGTCGGTAGATACTCATCCTTCACAACTTCCTTCAGTTTCTTAACGTTTTCTCTATAATGTTGCTTTTGCTCTTCAATTACCTTTAAATGTTTTTCGTGTACATTTCTAGATGACAACGATTGCTTGTGAACTAAATATTTTTCGAAGCATTCCTTATGCAATGCAGTATCGTCATGAGCTTTTATTTTCTTGCCTAGTTTTCTCCAATTATTGAAAATAGTGCAAATAAATTTTTCATTTTGTTTTCGCAAAGCCTTTGCGCAAAAAATGCGGCAAACATAGCAGAACAAATACAGGAATTGGAATACAGTCGCAGCAATGATAAAGTTATCATTGCTACGACTGTATTCCAACGTAGATGAGAACGACCATTTTTGGAAAACAAATGCGAGGTTGGACCGGTCCAGATTCAAGCGTACCAAGATCAGACAATTCCATCTTATTTGTCTTACTATCGTTTTCCGATGAAGCTGATGGAGTTGCTAGTTGAGGAAGAACACTAGCGTTGCTTTCAATTGTTCCGGAATTATCAACGTTAGATGATTGGAATCTAAATTTTTGGTGTTCTGAAAGAACAGTGGAGAAGTAAATATGTTGTCAATATAATATCGGTCCTTTGGTTTTGTATGACGAGTGATATTTTAAAGTTTAAAGTTGCTCCTTACAGAAAACTCTGAAAATACCTGGGTATGATGTTGTCCTTAATACTCGTGGTCAGGGGTTCCAATATATTTTTACAAAATAACTATTAAAATGATCTATTAAAATGATCTATCTCTTAATTTTTCATATTTCATTTTGTTCGTTTGTCCAGATTGTACGGAGCTCTGAAAATCAATTGTTAGATAAAATGAAAATGCAATCTCTCTAAACATAGCAATTTTACTTCTCGAATTATACTAACTGAATGTATCTTCAGTCAAAATATTACGGGATAAAAAACAGGTAACAGTAACAGTAATTAAAAAAAACAGTGGTTAATATCCCAGTGGTTGCCTTGTTAGAAGGTTTGGCCAAAAATTAGTTTTTAAACACAATTTGAAATTCAGGTTAATTCTATTGTCTAGACATAGAGAATGTCAAATATGACTGTTTTGTATGAAAAACTGTAGATGTATTGATTATATTGGCCACCACTGTTTACTAGGAACTATTCCAGCCAAAAATAAAACCTTTCGATTGAAAATCAAATCCTTTGAAGAAATCTTAAGTATAAATGTTAGACAACTGTTATAATAAATGCGAAGTGAATTTTGATAAAATCTGACATACAGGCCCATTATGCAATCTATATCAACAACTACTGGTACTGAAGTCAACCTCAATAAATGTTATGATTTCAGGAATCTACCTGATTACATGTTTACCTTACTTCTAAAGCTACATTTTCGAAAATATTATCGTTAATGAATAAACTTCTATCTCCATATTTTGCTTATGGACATTCGTTAGCTTCGAAACATTTAATCAATCTGGGGAGTCTACACGCTCAGATTATTTTACAGAAATCTGTAAAGTTTTACCGAATTCTCAACAGCTGAACGTTCGGTAATCCGATTTTACGGATGTCGGTAAAATTCAACCGAAATCCGGTAAATTTTTTACAGATATCTGTAAAATTTTACCGAAATCCTTAAAATCTGATTACCGAACGTTCGGCTGTTGAGAATTCGGTAAAAATTTACGAATTTCTGTAAAAAATCTAAGTGTGTACACCTTTGTACACTTAGATTTTTTACGAAATCTGATAATTTTACCGAATTCTCAACAGCTGGACGTTCAGTAATCCGATTTTACAGATTTCGGTGAAATTTTACCGAAATCGGTAATTTTTTTACAGATATCTGTAAAATTTTACCGAAAATCCGAAAAATTGGATTACCGAACGTTCAGCTGTTGAGAATTCGGTAAAACTTTACGAATTTCTGTAAAAAAATCTGAGTGTGTATACTCTACTAAATTGTTCGTACAAGAGAAAATAATACCGTGAATTCTAAAAATGCGCTTATAAACAAAACTCGTTATTGTAAAACCTTTTTGAATAATAAAATTAAAATACGTACACAGAAAAGTGTTTCAAATCTTATTTTTCAACATAGAAGGCTCTACACACTTAGAAAATTTTACAGTATTCGGTAATTTTTTACCGAACTTTCAACAGCTGAACAGTTCGGTAATCCGATTTACTGGATTTCGGTAAAATTTGACAAGTTCCGGTAATCCGATTTACCGGAACTTGTCAAATTTTACCGAAATCAGTAAATCGGATTACCGAACTGTTCAGCTGTTGAAAGTTCGATAAAATTACCGAACACTGTAAAATATTCTAAGGTGTGTACATTTTTCTGTCGCTATTATTTCAGTTATGGGTCTAGAGGTTTTAATATTTATAGAATTGAATTATTAAAATTTAGAATTGTTAAGGACTAAGGCGTTGGGCTTTTGTTATGCAGTATTTCGAATCAAACGCATTTAAAAAAAAAATTGTAGTGTATATATTCAATGATTGGGTTTCCGCCAAAACATGCTGTTAAGTGGATCAGCATACGACACCTTACCGGGCTTCTCTGCGAGGTTGTTAAGTAAAAAAGGGACGAGAAAAAACACTACTGGTAAAAGTGAGAAGTTGTGTTTTCAAAAACCTCTAATTGGAATTTGGCTTCCATCACATGTGGTCTTTAGGGAGTGTAAAAAAAGAGATTTCACATCGCAAGACCCATAATGTGCCTTTGACGGTATTTGAGCACGATCAAGCACGTTTGTTTTGAAATACTGCTCAACAAAAGCCCTATGCTCAATTTCAAACTAATTCTATTCAATTACATAACCTGCCGAGCGCTTTAGGACCTATCGATACTTTCTCTTCACATCTTTGGTTCTAGCAAAAATTGCAGTTCACTAGTGGGATCCCATGATGCTGGGAAGATATTTACAATTTCAAAACATTTTAACAGACGCAAACTTTCGAGGGAAGTGTATGTAATGTTGATTTATCGGAATTCTCATGGATCTAATGGTCGTTTACTATGGTTTTCTTGACATATGTACCGAATTTTTATCCTATAAGGTACAGTGGGATAAAAGAAAAGTTTGGGGAAGAGGGTATGTGCACTTTACTCCTTCAGAAATAGTTACTCGTTCAAACTATTTCTGGAGAAAGCAAAGTACAAAAACAAATTACACTAGGAAAAAAACCCTAAAATTCCTTAGAAATTATGAATTGTGTCATTTCAAATTAGAAATATATTAGGAAAAAATCCTGGGGGGGGGGGGCCTACAGAATCCTGGAGGGGGCCTGGCCCCCTAGGCACCCCCAGTAGTTACGCCAATGGTTACTACCAGAAGGTTTCCGCACGTCGGCGACGGCCGGATTGATGTGGACGAGTGCCGACGGCGGCAGCTGCGGATCCAGGAGGACTTGGCCATCTAGGATATCGAGGAGAGCTGGTTTGCAAAGCAACAAATAATTTATTTATACCATGTTTTGAAGACTATCTCAAAAACATATTTATGTAGTGAAACAAATGAACAAACATATTTATGTCTTGATTATAAAGTGATAGTAACAAAAGCGTCAAAATTATTTATTTGACATTTTTTTCAAAATCTGTTCTATTTAACATTATAAATTAATAGCTCTTTATTCAATACCTTAGCTCAACTTAATGGTTGTAGTTTTATTTAATATTCGCTTACTTTTTCATTATTGTGTAAGGACGCGAGGGAGGTTGGAAGGATTGTTACCATCACTTTAAATTTCAATTAACGAGGATTTTATAATGCAACAAGAGGTAGGTTGGGTTTGCGGTAAGTGAACGGTTGGAATTGACTTACTGTAGCGGATTTATACATAGTCAAGTAATTTAATTTTTATAGTGTAAAATTCCATGTAAATTATTCAAGTTGAAATTTGTATATAAAGTGAGACCTTGTAAAAACCAGCACAGTATATGCAGTTAAGTTCTTGGTCCATTCATATTGGATCAGTCTATAAAAGCAAATGAGTCCTATATAAATAACATGCAGTGGAAGATGCGTTGAAAAGTAGTATTCCTTGATTTTATGATGCAACATAGAGACTGATATGCTTTTATGGTAAGTTATTTGAAATGTTATTTTTTTGGTGAGATCCTTCCTCATTTTATTGCCCACAACCATTTTATTAGGAACAGTAGAAATTTGCAATATCCCAGTACATTTATTAGTGCAAATAAAAACATAAATTGCTTATTGAATCTAGAGTTCAGTATAGCCGTGAAATTTTCTTTTCGGTCTTAACTCTTGTTTTGATCGGCATTTATGCTAAAATTTCACTGCTCCTTTAACAACTATATAACGGGATTCCTCTAGGTAGCCTTCAAGGCAGTCGAAGGATTTGTTGACTGGATAAGCGGCTCGTGGAGTCGCCAGTCCCTTGTCATGCGGAAGACTACGCGGCCTTCTGGCCATGATCTCCGAAGATCCTCACTGAGATCGGCTGACCCTGCTACAAGAAGCCATCACGTAGGCTATTCTCTCAGAACAACCTGCTGAGAATAGTCCTGCAGCCATAGTTAATACTTGCACTGATAGTGGGTTCTTATCACACATCACATCACATCACTTCAATGCCAGAACTGTACGCTCGCACCTTACGCTTATCTCCACTCATTATGTTCTGTACAACATCTAGCTGCAGCTTCTTCTGTACGGAAACCCACTTTTTCTTCATGTCTTCCTCCGACTTGAACTCCTTGGGATGCCTCCGTATTGCCTGCTTGATAGTAGCCCAGTCTTTTTCGTTGGGCCTTAGTTCCGGTGCGTTGGGGAGGGAGGGGGGTGCATGTCCTTGGATACAAAAGCACACCACTCCAGGACAACATTTGAATAATAGCACGAAGTTAGATTCGACCAAAAGATCGTAGGACCCTCGTGTTGCTTCAACAGAGGAAGCAGACGCTTATGTAGACACTCCTTGAGGTAGATCTCCCCGTTTTCAATCCCGGTAGCCACAAACGGCGAACTGCGCGTTTGGCACATGATCATATTGCTTGCCAGATCATGTTTTTCAGGGCAAACTTTGTATGTAAACTTTGTAATTTTACCATTCGTCACGATTTCTTCTGCACTTTGTACATCCCTAACCGAAGCATTGGGATTCCGCTTGAATGCTTTCATGACACGCTTGTGATCCTGATAGAACTAATAGAACATCCATTCTGACCACATTTCTTCTTCTGTTCGATGCTCAGAGTTCCATAGTAACGTTCAATCACACGACTTATTATTGACTGCACGATTACGAGTTGTTTTCCGATGTCCCGATGAAAGAGTTGAGGAATTTCCAGGTGCTTGCGTAAAATTAATTTGCGACATTGCTTTTCGGGTGACGGGTTTTTGTCCAATTATCGAAAAACTGACAGCGATAAAAATACAACAACAATAAAACACTCTAAACTAATTCTATCCAAATTTTCAAGAAAAAATACCCGATGACTAAAATTGGTAAGGGTTTCATAGCGGTCTTTCTTATTGCTTCAACTTGATGTAGGGTCCGGCAGTCTTCTTGTCATTTGGACTCCCAAGGACACCCAAGACAAAGTTCGCCGAACTACAAAGTCGACCTTCTACAAGACATTAGTTCTCTACGGCCACGAAAAATGGACACTGCTAGTGGAGGCCAACGCACCGTTGTTGTCTTTGAACGGAAAATACTGCGTGCGATCTACGGTGGAGTGCAGATGAAAGACGGAACGTGGAGGAGGTGAATGAGCCATAAATTGCATCAGTTTCTGGGAGAACCTTCCATTGTACACATCGCTAAAATCAGTCGATGGGCTGGGCATGTCGTAAGAATGTTTGAACAGTCCAAGAAGAAGAGACACACTATGAGCAAAATGGATCGATCAAGTAGAAAGCTACCTGTGGGTCCTCCGCAGACAGCGAGGCTGGCGAGGTACAGCAATGGACTGAATATAATGGAGACAACTTCTGTATACAGCAGAGACCACACCGGCCTTGGTCCGATTTGTAAAGTAACTGCCTGGTTGTCTCGACCGTGGTATTGCTCGCGGTCATGCACAGATAAAAAGAAACATTGAATTTTATGCGTTTTCTAATGCACATAAATGGAATGCTAGATTTGGCAGAAATTAATGGGATATTTCATGTAAATTGAGGTCAGATAACGCCTGCAACTAGTCTTTTGTATGAGAGATTACAAACATTTTTGTATGTTGTATGGATGATTGCATACAACTTCGCTGTTTACGCCTCCTTTAGGTTGAAATTAAACGAGAGGAAATATTACGCGCTTGTTAAAATTAATTATTTTTTTCTGTGTGGGGTTGGGAAGAAAAGAGGAGAAAGGAGAGAAAGCATTAGTAATTGGTAACATGCTCACAATGGCCGTTCAGAATGGTTTGACGAATGCATATGAGAGATCATATCCGATGAGTTTCCACTCATTTATTCAATTCCATTACATTTAGCTATGGAAGACAAGAAACATTTTGGCTACATTTTGGAATATCGGGGCAATGATCCCCACCGCCTATTCAAGTGATCATTACAAGCTGTCTTTGGTTCAGGCACTTTTGAACGTTGATGTGACAGCCTATTCACACATGAAATCTTCCGCGCCCTATTCCCTTAGTAGCACACTTGTTGCAACTCAGTTCAAGAAACTTAAATGTGACTCAAGTAAGTCACAACCAAGTTGCTGCAACTAATTTTGACAGTTTTGTGTTGCTTGGGTCGGCAGCACGCGTCAATACACCTTTCTGAACCGAAGGGCAGGACAAGCGCTGGTCAGGAAATTTGCAAACACGAAACAAGGTACTTTTCGGTAATTTTAGTTTCTTAGCAAGATCACGTAC
>JASCZW010010628.1:0-35739 GCA_034211315.2 Aedes japonicus | reverse complement strand
TTCGATTGAGCCTGCACAAATAAATGAATAATAAAAATAAAAGAAATTTTACGTAGGACAAGTCTTATTGGGTCTATCTTGAGCCACTCTGAGCAAAGATATCTATAAACTATTCAAGAATACAAGTGGAAGTGGGGTCAGAACCAGCTATATCTTTGTTCACAGAGCCGTGCAGTAGTTGAAACAGCTTCTACTAATTTTCCAGGAAATTTCACATGGGATTGTGCTAATCGATTAGAAGCTGTTTCAACTACCGAACGAAGATGGTACTGATTTTACCCTCACTTAACCTTATATATTTGAATAATTTGTGGAAATCTTTGCCCGAGAAGCTCGAGATCAACAAAATAGTGCTTAACATGGTAAAATGAGCCATATCTTCGTTCACAGCCATGCAGTGGTTGAATCAACCTCTATTTGATTCTTCAGGAAATTTCACATTGAACTAGTCCTATTTTGTTGATCTTGAGCCTCTCCGTGCAGAGATGTCCATAAATTATTCAAGAATATGAGGGAAACTGGGGTAAAATCAGCTCTATAATTCCACAACCATATCTGTGCGGTGATTGAATCCAGTTTCATTCGATTTTCCAGACAACTTCCAAGCGGAAATGGCCTTGTTTACAAGCCGCGCTTAAAAGCGACAAAAGTTACAGATTTTTCTTAAGTTATCATCAGTTCTTGCCCACTGTACATTGCAAAATGGGCACTTTTAAGGAAAAAGTTTTTATCACAACAAATTTTTCGTGTCAACATAACTCAAAAAAGACAAGAATTACAAAATAGTGAAATGTAAGTGACTTCAAGAAAATTGTCTTAGCTTTTATGAAAAAAAAGTGTAAACATTGTTAAAATCGATTCTTACACGCAAAATAAAAAATATTTCAAAATTTAAAGTCAATTTGCAAAAAAATTGCTATCTCAGAATTGGACGATTTTTTTTTAATATAGGCAATATAATTGTCTAAAATATTCGCCATACATCGCGAGACTACTTTTCAGGAAAAAAATTGTTCTAACAAAAAAAATTTATATGTCCAATTTTTACCGTGTATCGCGCCAACTCGTCTTATAATTTGGTCCTAAAACCCAGAAGCCAATTAAATTTAATTATAATGATAATTTGGATTTTTAAGGGTCCTTGAATGTTTAAAAAATCAAGGCTGCTATTTGGAAAAAGCTATTTTTCAATTATTTATTTTTAAACTTAAATGATCATACAATTAAATCAGATGGTTGATCCTGTTTATTACCAAACCTTTGAAATATATTACAAGAAAGACAATAAATTGGAAAGCATTTTCATAATATCTAAAATATTGACCCATGACTCAATAGCAGTTCAGTTATTTATATCAAAATTGTGAGATTTCATTAAACAAAATTCAATATATTGCTCAAAAACTGTTTTAATGTCAGATGGAGCAGCGGCCCATCGGAGCAAGAACAAAAAGAACTATGCCAGCGTGTGTAAATTCAAGTCCATATATGGATTGGAACGTCTCATGGGAAAGGTCCATGTAATGTGCTATTGGTGGTAATCTCAAGCGAATGGCAAAGAGATCAAGCTGAGATTTTCTCAGATTATCGAAACACAATCAAAGCTCAGTACGCAAAAAGTATGCAAAAATGTCAGAAAAACTAGAGGAGGTCTATAGCTACGTAGAGACAATACCTGTTACACAGGTTCATTGCTTTGTGCCTATTTCAGAATATCAAATTTCAGCTAAAAGGTTTTCTGATTCAAAGGATAATCCAAAGAAATTCACTTTGTATGTGAAAGATTTATAATTTAAACTAGCTGAACCCGGTGCATGCGCTGCTACGCTTGCAACTAAATGAAGAAAAATTTAATGTTACTGGC
Organism: Aedes japonicus; assembly: GCA_034211315.2. Taxonomy (NCBI): domain Eukaryota; kingdom Metazoa; phylum Arthropoda; class Insecta; order Diptera; family Culicidae; genus Aedes; species Aedes japonicus. The sequence goes on along the minus strand of JASCZW010010628.1, from coordinate 33,875 downwards.
ACTTTTATGGTTTTTTTTCGGAATGAGTTTTTTCTTCTTGAATAAGCAGGGGTTCAAACCTCTATCAAAACATACTTCTTACCCGAGAAATACCCGTTTTGTGTTTAAGTATCCTGGATAATTCTCTTTTTTGGTAGAAATTTGTATTTCATTTGCATGGGAGCCCTCCCTTTCAGAGGGGGTGGTTTCTCAAACCACCATACAATGATTGCCTTCAAAACCCCCCACATGCCAAATTTGGTTCCATTTGCTTGATTAGTTCTCGAACCATCACACGGGGCTCTTCGATTATAATAAAAATTTGAGTTTCATTTGTTTGAACCCCCCGCCCTTTCAAAAAGGGGAGGGGTCTTGAACCACTAAAGAAACATTCTTGACTTCAAAACCCCCCACATGCCAAATTTGATTCGATTTGCTTGATTAGTTCTCGTGTTATGATGAAATTTGTGTCTCATATGTATCAGAGCCCCCCTTCCTGAGAGAGTAGGGGTCTCAAACAATCATAAGAACCTTACCCAGCCCCAAAAAGCCCTTCATATAAATTTTCACGTTGGTCGGTTTAGAAATTTCCGAGCCTATAAGGGTCTGACAGGCAGACTGACAGACAGAAATTCATTTTTATGTATACAGAAATCTACCCTCCAAAAACCTCAACATGCCAAATTTGGTTCCATTTGTTTGATTTGTTCTCAAGTTATGCTGAAATTCTTGTTTTATTTGTATAAGAGACCCCTCTTTCAGTGAGTGGAGGAGTTTCAAACCACAATAGAAACATTGTTTGCCTTCAAAAACCTCCACATGTCAAATTTGGTTCCATATGCTTGATTAGTTCTCGAGTTATGCACAAATTTATGTTTCATTTGTATGAGAGCCACCCTCTTACAGAGGGCGGAGGGGTCTCGATTTACCTTGGAAACATTTCTTGCCTTCAAAAACCTCTCTGCCAAATTTGGCTCCATTTACTTGATTAGCTCTCGAGTTATGTAGAAGCTTTTGTTTCATTTGTAGGGGAACCCCCCCCCCCCCCCCAATCTAACAGAGAGAGAGGAGGGGTCTCAAACTATCGTAGAAACATTTATTACCTTTAAAATCCCCGCATGCCAAATTTAGTTCCATTTGCTTTATTAGATCTAGCGTTATGAAGAAATTACAGTTTCATTTGTATGACAGCACCCCTTCTAGGAGAGGGGAGGGGTCTCAAACAACCATAAAAACATTTTTCTCCTCCAGAAAACCCCACATGCCAAATTTGGTTCCATTTGCTTGATTAGTTCTTGAGATATGCAGAAACTTCTGTTTCATTTGTACGAGAGCCTCCCTTTCTAGAGAGGAGAGGGGTCTCTAACTACCATAGAAACATTGCTTGCCTCCAAAAACTTCCGCATGCTAAATTTGGGTTCCTTTGCTTGATCAGTTCTCGAGTTATGCAGAAATGTGTGCTTCACTTGTATGGGAGCCCCCCTTTCCAGAGAAGGGAGGGGTTTCAAACCATCATAAGAACCTTCCGGTGTCCAAGACGAATCCAACAAAGCAAAAATCTTGCCAAACGGTCCTTCCGCTTGCGAGTTAAATCGTGACAAAGGAAACCCCAACTCATTTTTATTTATATAGATATATGAAACTATGTTAGTTACTAATACGTGAAGATGTACATATAAAAATAAATAAAATAAAACCCTTACCAAGCAAAAACCTATGAGTTTGAATTTCTGAAATTCATATGACGTCATATTTGAATCGTCTCTAAATGGATATGCATCAAGTTTTATAAAATTATAGTTTTTTAAGCCATTTAAAGGCGATTCCAATATGGCGTCCGCTATTCTTTTAGATTTATCTTATCCCCCTCTATCACAAATTTTCCCATACCTTTTACAAATTCTGTAATAATTCTTGACTTTTCTTCCGCAATGTATGGCGAACTTTTACACAATTATATTGCTTATATTTAAAAAAATCGTCCTATTCTCAGATAGCATTTTTTTGCAACTTGAATTTTAAATTTAGAATATTAATTTTTTTTGGTTGTAAGAAACTATTTCACAATTTGTTTTCAAAAATTCATAATAGCTAGGACAATTTTGTAGAAGTAAATTTTTTTTTTTTTTTTTTGAGTTATGTTGACATGAAAAATTTGCAATGTATGGCGAATTTTTAGACAATTAAATTGCCGCTATTTAAAAATAATTTCGTCCAATTCTAAGATAGCCATTTTTTGCAAATTGACTTTAAATTTTCAAATATTTATTTTAGCGTGTAAGAATTGGTTTTACGATTTTTACATTTTTTTTTTCATAAAAGTAAAGATAATTTTCTAAAAAAACACTCAAACATCACTTTTTTGCAAGTCTTTTCCTTTTTGAATTACGTTGATTTAAAAAAAATCGATCAAAAAACTTAAGCCCTTTTCAAATGGTACTCTACATAAATTTTGAAAAAACAAGGTATGCAAAGTTGCTTGAAAAGACATAGTCTACACACCCACAAAGTTTTATTAGATTCTGCGAGGGTGCTGCCAACCACTGGATGAGTTGGCGTGAAATTCGTCTATATAATCTTGATTATCGAGATTTTCAGCGTCGGATTGGTTCACCTCCCACAACACAGAATAATTTCATGCTACTAGGTAGGCAGTTTTAGTATTTTTCGGAGAAGGAAAGTGATCATTAAGAAATAAAACAGTAAAAGCTTAAAAGTTTTGGTTTCAGTTCTCCTATATTGTGGTGCCCACTTACCCTAATTTCTGGTAGACCCTAACTACACAAAACACAACAGCTCAATTACATGCAGGAACGCAAATAAATCCTGGTGGATGGGTGTATGAAGAAATAAAAACGAAGCATGATCAGAATGTTTTTGTTTTTGTTTTTTTCAGATTGAAATCAATCAAAGGTCCAATGTTTCGACGTAGGAACACGATTAGGCTTCATAGCAGTTCAATAAGATTTCACAGGATATCAATTTCCAAAATAACTCATTTTCTGGAATATGCCTCTTTTTTCGGCAAATGGCTTATTCTGGGAAAAGGCCTTCCGGAAGAAGTAATGGGAAAACAAGACACCACGCCAAAAGTATCAGCCCTCTTTCTGGATTATATTTGCTTTGGTATTCGGGGATTTACCGTTATTGTGTATTCTACGGAAACACTTTACAAATAATCAGCTGTGGCCTATCCTCGAGATAAGTTTCATGAACCGTCATGCTAGTTAGACGACACTACAGTTTCGTTTCTAAAATACATATATAGAAACCTCATCCAATCATACTTCCGTTCAAACAGTCGACATCTCATTTCGAAACTCCTAACTCAATAAATTCAGCAAAAGTTCATTTCGACCCCCGAGGTCTAGAGCAACCGAGCGCGAAAGCCGATTGCCACCGATGGTTTCTCATTCGAGCGAATCTTCTGTGGAAAAGCCCTCAGCAGAGGAAAAGTCGTCGCCTTCCCCTCCGGTGGTGATGGTCGCCGAACTCACTTACGTAACATAAGAAACCCAACAAACTGTTTAGCGCCCGCCATGCCAAATGTGCTGTCTTGATGGCGCCTGTTCCTCCGCCATAACAGGTGAAGTGATATGAAGTGGAGGAAACAAAAAGCGATTACATCCGGCGGAGACGATGCGGGAAATGCGAGGGAAATGGAAACCGACGACGTTAGGCAATAAACATCAAACACTATCGCCACGCACGCGAGCCGCCCCGGGCAACAACGTGAAGACAAACGTTGCAGCAACACATTCGTCTCGTGGTGGTTTCGAGATTTTTCCGGGCCCTTATGTAGTAAAAGCGTAAAATGGGGGTTATTATCCGGACACCCTGGGCGGCGGAAGAGCGGAAATGATACTGTGTTTCCAAACCGAGAAGAATTGGCTTTTTTCGACAATAGTTTATGAATTCGAAATTGATCAATTTAAAGTAAAGTCGATGGTAAATGGCGGATTGGAGAGAGTCAAGACCTTCTTTGTTTACTATGGACAGTGAAGACACTCGCGTACGTTTATCCTTGTCTATCCTGCATGGATTAATATGAGCTTAATTTAATTTGTACAACCATTGAAATGGTCCTGTGTTCCGTTTCACTAAGTTTTGTTTTAATCAAACTATCAATGAGTTCTCTTGCTGGTCCAACGTCCTATCGTCCTATTGGGAACACACCTATTTGTCCATACAAATCGGTTAAGGGCTGCTTGTCTCCAGTTCCTCGAATGTCCCAAGGTTCACCACCTAGCTCGCTGCATTTATGCGGAGCAAACACCATTTATGCGGAGTGTTGTCTGACATTCTTGCAACATGTCCCGCCCATTGTACCCCTCCAGCTTTAGCGACTTTCTGGATACTATGTTCACCATAGAGCTGCGTCAGCTCGTGGTTCAACCTTCTCCTCCATACACCGTTTTCACATACACCGCCAAAGATGGTCCTAAGCACACGTCGTTCGAAAATTCCAAATGCTTGCAAGACCTCTTCGAGCATTGTCCACGTCTCATGCCCGTAGAGAACTACCGGTCTTATCAGCGTTTTGCACATGGTACATTTTGTACGGGTATGAAGTTTACTAGAACTCAAGGTCTTGTAGAGTTCATAGTAGGCACGACATCCGGTAATAATGCGTCTCCGCAATTCTCTGCTGCAGTTGTTATCCGACGTAACCAATGATCCGAGGTACACACTCATCCACCACCTCAAACTCATCTCGATCACGCTCAGTTCCTCCAGCCAACAGATACTTAGTCTTTGACGCATTCACCTTCAATCCAACCTTTTCCGTTTCACGTTTCAGCTATGTGTATTGATCAGCTATCACCTGGAACGCCGACAATGTCCACGTCGTCAGCGAAGCAGATGAAGTGGCCGGATTTACTGAAAATCGTACCCCGTATGTTAAAGTTCGCATGTTTCATAACACCTTCTAACGCGATGTTGTACAGGAGGCAGGAAAGACCATGGCCTTGTCGAAGTCATTTGTGTGTTTCAAACGAGTCCGATAACGTACCCGATATCTTCACGTAACACTGTACACAATCCATCGTAGCCTTGATCATTCTGGTCAGTTTCCCAGGAAAAAGGTTCTCGTCCATAATCTTCCTTAACTCTTCACGATCAAAAGTATCGTATGCGGTCTTGAAGTCGATGAATAAGTGGTGTGAAGGGACTTGATATGCGCGACACTTTTGGAGTCTTGTATGTATGTCTTTCAATACATACATTTCTCGCGCTAAGTATCGCGAAGACGTAACTGCATAGATCGAGTACTTTATAGAGATTTATGTATATCTTTCTTCTTGACAAATTAAGTGACGTTAGTTTTCGATTTTCTAGGCATTAATTTCTTAAAAATTTTAAATTTAATTGGGGAATAGACTCATAAATTGTACACCAGAAAAGTTGACTTCAACAACGAAGACTGGACCTAGAAACTGTTCCAGATATCTAGGATATTAACGTCTGGATTAAAAATAAATTGACCAATTTCCAAAATGCTTCCACACTGTGACTAGCGGGTTTTACGACAGTTGGCCGGAACTTTGGACATATCCATATAAAAGAACGACGTCCTGATATTTTTCAGCTATTTCTTCGTTTTTTCGATCAGCTGCACTTCGGATTTGGCAAACAATTGTTTGAATAGATCCTGTGTTTGAGGTTGGCCTGAAATTCTCGATTGACTGCAGAAGGAGAACGTTCAGAGAGTTCGCGTTCATCGGTACAGGGTGACCACACAATTTTTATTTTCAAATTCCCGGTTTTTTCCCGGTTTTCTCGGACCAAATGTTAAAAATTTCCCGGATTAAGGCGCGGATCATGTTGTAATGAACTAGAATAACGAATAGAAAACAATTACTCTAAGCAAACAATTTTGAACGAATTGAGTTCCAAAGCTTAATAAAATGATATTTTCAGTATAAGCGTTGTTTATAATATAAAAATGACTACATTTTAGGACCCAACTATTTACAAATTCTGCTTTCAGTTTTAGGCCCATGAAGCTAAAGAAAATAATTAAGATGATAGTCTGAAAACAGATGACAGTCTAAAAGTCAGTTTGAGTGGGTACTGCCAAATGATTTCTTTCTTGAGGTAATTGCTGAAATAATTCTTGGAAAAAACCCTGATTTATTGAAGAAATTTAAGAAATTTTGTTTGCACGAGTTTCATAATCTCGAGTATTTAATTCTTCACGTTAAATATTCTGCAAGAGGTTTTGTAGAATTATTTATAAGTTTTGTCTAGAATGTTTGCAAGGATTCTTTGTAAATCTCTAAACATTTCTTCAAATATTCCGCTGGAGCATTGTTTTTTTTTTTAAGTTCCTCCAGCGATTGCTCCACAAAATTCGACAGAGTTTCCTACAAGGATTTCTATAAAAATATTGTTCTTCTAATTTAGAAATATCTTCATGCATTCATGCCGAATAGAAGAATGTTCTCGATATTTATTTTTGTTATTCGAAGCATAATATTGTGAAAGTGTTTTTGGTAATCTTTAATATCATATTGCCGTGCGAAATCCTATATATCGACATGGAATTTTCATAAGGGCCAATGTCGCAAACGTAAACAATGGCTTCTTCTTCTTCTTCCGCAAATTTCTTGAAAATGCAAACTCACTCAAGTAAACTACAACTTCTATTCTGGTAATTCCCTATGATTAAGTTAGCATTCTCGAGAAATTTGCGGTAGAAGCCATTGTTTATTATTGCGACTAAATGTTCCCTTATGAAAACTCCATTTCAATATATATTGTGCAATTGTTGAACAATACCAAATCGATGGCACGATTACAAAAAAGGCTTGTTGGCTGTCGATCAGATGAAGCATCGGTAATGATAGGTTCTGGCCAATTGATAGTTATCAAATGTACTTGTCACTTTTTGGTTTTTTGTGCAAGCTATACATGCAAGAAGCTGCCACTGGAACAGTTGGCTCAAATGATCCAAGGAATTCCAGATGATACAAATTATCTTGGATTTGAAACATCGTTCAGCATCGAGCTGCCACCAAATGGCTATCGTTCTAGTCAGTTGTCAACAGGAACTGCATCGTGTGTTGAACCCAAGAAGCTGTACACTTTGAAGGAGTTCAATTCAATTTCTAAACAATATCCGTACTTTTACGAAAAATATGAGATACAGGCCATCGAAGATCATGACTTGGAAACTTGTTGGAGAAAACTGCTGTGTTTCAAACAAGCAGATGGGAAGCTGGCTTTTATCTTGCTTAGAAAGTTCATTGCGAACTTTCTACAATCTGAATAAGACCATCTAAATTCGAATGTTAGAAGCAAGGTTCTTGCTAAGATTTTGTGCTGTTAAACACAGATAAAAAACGATTTTTTGGTGAAAATTTAAGATGGGAACGAAAAATATTGTGGCAACTCTGGTCGCTACAAACTTACAAGGATGATCCACACGCAAAAAAACACAGTAGAAACTACCATTTCGAGGGTCAAATTGAGCGCAAACACCAACAATTTTCACCTGACTATAAATGCGTTTGATTTTACCATGCCTGCGATTGAAGTCAACCATAGTAGAGTTGGTATCAACATAAGGTCTGTCAAATATACCACAAACGTTGAAGGTTTGAAGATAAACGTAGTGAATTTGACTGAAATTTCATGGTAGTTTTAAAGATAGACGTAGTCGGGTAAAATGTTAGTTTCTACTACAAGATGTTTTTCTGTACAAGATATTTATAGAAGGTAAATCAATTGACACACTCTAAAATTTCACAGATCGTTATATATCAACACGCTAAGAAAAGAATACCTAGAGCTCGATGATAATAACACACAATCTAAATTATGAACAATCATGTGAACATAAATTCCCGGTTTTTTCCCGGTTTCTCCCGGTTTTTTAGAATTCCCGGTTAATTCCCGGTTTTCCCGGTTTTCCCGGTTCTGTGGCCACCCTGTCGGTAGAACAGTGATAATGATTGTACTCGATAAAAATGTAACACTTTCTTTTGTGAATAACTTTTTATTGCATGGATAAAAATTGATGAAATTTCGGGTATAACTTGAGTTCAATGATTAAATGTGCAAAATCTATCAAGTGATTATCGAGATGACATACCAAGCAAGAAGTGCTTCGACAAAAAAATATGTCGTGGAAAATCTAGGCCAGTCCACAGGTGGATCGCAAAACAGTTTGGAATCGACTATTCGACCGTGTCTTGTGTGGTGAAATCGTTCAAGGAGATCCAGACAACCTAGCGGCAAGCTGGCAGTGGAAGAAAAGCGAAGACGACCGACCCGAGAACGACGTAAACGCAAGGAAGGAGGGATTACTTCAAGCGCAATCCGAAACATTCGATTCGGAACGTGGCCAATAAGGTCAATTCTTCCGTCTGGTTCGTCCAACAGACAATAAAGCGGGCCCGACTTAATGACTTCAAGGAATGGAAGGCGGCTAACCAAACCGATGCGCATAATACGGCAGTACCTCGAGTGGTTGGTGCAGCTGAAACGTAACGTAATGGACGACTAGAGGTACATGATAGCGGACCGGAGTAGATCCCCGGCCTGGGGTTTTTCGTCGGCAAGTCCCGTCCGGATGTTCCGGAAGAAGAAGGTCGACAAATTTGCCAAGAAGTTCTGATATAACAGGCAATCTGTGGGTGCGGCAAATTCAGCAACCCGTACATAACGACCGGCACTCTCAGCGGCCAAATATGTTAAGAAGAATGCCTACAGAAGCGCCTGCTGCCAAACATGCCAGAACTTCGCCCAATAGAAAAATTCTGTTCGATTATGATGGGCAAACACCGGAAAATAGGGAAGTTCTTCAAAAACGACGAGGATTTGACAAAAAAAAGTTGATGAAAGTGTATAAGAAAGATGGCGCAAGTGTTGCACAGGATTTGATGGGAAGCGTTACATCCAAAGTGTGGGCATTTAACCTAGAAGAGGAGGTTGAATAAGCTAACTTTGCAAATACATATCTAAAATGTGTATATTTATTCCCTGAGAGTTTCAAAAATATTCGACCTTAAATAAATTTTTGGTGATCATTTTCTGTTGCATATTTTTAGAGTAAAATCTTTAAGCTGATAGTTGACCTGATTCTCGATTTACTGCATTTGGGGAATGTACGCGAGGGTTTGCGGTCATCGGTATCATAGTGCAATCTAGGCAATTTATCTCATCCAACGACTTTTTTTTCGTTGTGAGCAGATGCCAACTCCGACAAAAACACCATATTCTCTCCCACGTGGAGCTTCCACTTGAAGACGTCTACTTCCGGCAGGCATTGGATACTGTAAACCTCCCCATTCGCGGTAAATTCGGAGAAAAAGTACAGTGGCTTCGACATCTCTTTCTTACTTATGGGCAATTACAGGAGAACCTTCTTCGAAAACTTAGTGTGGCAGTTTTGTTTGACCTCGCTGCTCACCGTCAAATATTCAGTCTCCTGTCAGCCGTTTCCATCCAGGGTTAGGTATGTCCCATCGTCCATTAGCACCCGCACATCCCACTTTGCCGAGAAAATCTCCTTGGCCATTGTCTTCAGCCGCTGCTCTTCGATAGTAGCCTGCTGATCCGAAACGGCTGGCTTGGAGCTGCGCTTCCGCATGACGATGGTCATGGACTAGAGGTACTTTTTGACGTCTTATCCGACCACTCAGCCTACAGAACGGAAGGAATACGCCCTCTCGATTTCGAGTTTCAGCTTCTCTGGACGGACGTTCCAGTCAAGCAGCAACGCCGGACGGTCGAAACAATGCTTCCTTTCGATGCTCTTTCCTTGGTAAGGCGATGATCATGTCGATGCCGGGTTTGCAGTATCCCATCGAAACGGAGTGCCCCACGATGGGGGATTTCTTCAACGTGGGGGACAGGCGGTAATACTGATATAATATTGAATGGAGGTTTTCTACTGCTTTCGCCATGGAATCTGCAAAACAACTGAATATTGCTTTCGAAGTTTGCCTGTCAACAATAGGGGTACTATTGTTCATATGTAACAATATGAACGACACTTACAGGGTTGACCCAATTACGTGAAGCAAAAATAAATCGTCATTGCTTTGATTTGAAATGAAATTTTGTATTGGTTCCTGTTGGAAAACCCGTTTGCGACTTCCAAAAATGGTTGAATGATGTTTCATCAAATGTCCCTTCAAAACATTGTTGAGGTAGTAATTGGTATTCATTTTAACACCCTTTTCTATGGAAAACTAGAGGAATTTGACATTCCGAGAATATTGCCCCCCCCACGTTCAACTTGTTCGCCCTTGAGTTTAACCGCTCGCCACAGACGATCGTGGAACACAACGTTCGAGGCTTGAATGTGCTCTTGTGGTATTTTTATCCCATGCTGCCGCCAGATGTCGCTTCAGGACTTTATGATTTTTATAAGGATCAGGGTGTCTACTCATCTGTAAGTACAAAATTCCCTGATTTTTCCAGGTTTTTTCCAGTGCTTAACATGAATTTCCAGGTAAAAAAAAGCAAACGAGTCATATATAGATTTTTGAAGGTAAATAAATAATTCAAACAATCAAATTTCTCAAAAAAGTTTAACAAATGATTTTATTGATCAACAACCAGATAAAAACGGGCTTGTCATCATTTCTTTTTCAATATTTGAATTTCTTCTTCGAGTTTGGCCGCTTCTCGTTGAGCATCTTCAAAATTTTTTGCTTTTTTGGCCTGCAAGGCTCTTGTTTCTGATTCTCGTTGTCGTTTTACTGATAATTCAGCTTGCCCATCCGCATCCTCTTTCCTCCGACGCTTGATGTCTTAAAGGTACAGCGAGTGAGCATTCTTAGCTCTCAAAATCAGCGATTTTGGAATCGACCATTTTCTACGCCACCTTTTGCGGCAATCGCGTCATACACTGTCCTGCGAGCAACCACCGATTCATCCCGCATATTATCAAATAGGCATTCAGCGTTAATAGAAAAGCCTCTTTCGACAACCGAGTTACCATGCGATAAATAACACACAATTTTAATAATTGCAAAAAGTTCCTTGTTTTCGCCATTTAGCACATCAACGCGCGTTTTCTTCCGATTGACGTTCTCAAACGAGCCGCTTCTTGAAGTAATAGATCGGTATTGTCTGTTTGCCGAATCCGCCAAAACCTCGCTAATTTGTCCGTGGTTAGTAAGTATAGACAACAGTGTTTCCATGCGTTTCTTTGCTAGATCTTTGTGAGTTGATCAGACCTGGATCGATTGACGAGCATGCTTTGGTAAGTGAATATGTTAGAAGGGATCTGACCAACAGCTTGCAAACGATGGTCTTCAAAAAGGTAACGGTACAGATGATTTGGTACTAGGAAGAATGGCCGACTCTTCAAGAAATGTTCCGACTTGTCTGGCGTCAGAGATTGACACGGATTGGCTCACGGTCCTTTAGACAGTTCCGACTTGACCGGCGTTCGAGAGGGACGCGGATCTATTTAAGGTCCCTTATGAATTTTCACTTTATCGGGGTTCGGGAGTGCTCCGGATGATTTCACGGCTGTCAAAAAAAAAATGTGTCGACTTGTCTGGCGGTCGAGAGTAACGTTAATGGGTGCACGGCTCCTTTGGAAACCCTTATTGTAGCGAAGAGTGCTGCAGATTAATTCGCCGCTCCCAGGGAAATATTCCGACTAATCTTCGCGTGATGACCAATTCTGTGACTTTGGATGTATTTTAGAAACGTTGAAAGCAATGGAATATTTTCATGTTAAATGCGAAAAAAAAAATACTTACAATGAGGGTACATCAGGTTCCACACATTTACGATTTTGAACTGATAATAATGGCTGGCCCGCCCGGCGGTAGTGACGTTTGCCATTCTTACACAATTATTCAGATTGAGCGAAAACATGTATGTATTTAACAAATACAAATGGCGCTATCTAGTGGTGGGAGTGTTAAGATTCGCATTGCACGCTCAAAAAAAACTTTTAAAGATTTTTTCGGGAAATTTGAAAATTCCCTGTTTGTGATAGAAAATCCCTGATAATTCCAGGCTTTTTCCAGGTGAGGAAAAATTCCCTGATAATTCAAGGTTTTCCAGGTTTTTCCAGGTACTAGACACCCTGCAGGATACTTATATATAGGAAACATAAGGAAAATGTTTCGCAAATCCAGAGCTGGATTTTCTTCGCTTTGTGAGCAGGCGCCGAGCCCTGTTGAAAAACCCAATTCCTGGAACCAAAATGACGACTTGCCCACGGTTCAACGACGTTCTGTAGAACTAGCTCCCGAAATGTATTTCGGTTGATTTTTATTTGTTCAGGGATAAAAACCAGCGGAATCCGGCCCAAACCATCACCGAAGCTGCTTTCTGTTGCCTGGTGGCTGTCAGTTCGTCGGCATGGATTCGTGATCTTTCTGCTTATTCACGAACTGTTGTACCGTGAAAAGTTTCCCGTCGGTACAACATTCTCCAAGCTTGCTTTTGCGGCCTTTTTCAGCAGCGCTTTCGCTCTTTTTACCCGTTCTTGTTTCTGTCTCACCTTCTGGATTTTGTAGGGCTTGGTCTGAAGTTTATCTTTCAGGGTCCAATGGACACTTCGATCCACGACGTTGAGATCCTTTGTCAATTTAGTGGCACTACGCCGAGGATTTCTCTTAAGGCGCCTGTTGACGTTTTTCCCCATGGCAGGTGTCATTATAGTAGCTCGGTACCTTTTGACTGTACGGTGTACTAAACTTCTGCACTCACAAACTAAGTCCTTCAGCCGTTTTCCAGCTCGAAACAAGGGAACAACAGCACTACGTTTATGTTCGAGATCCATTGTTCCGGATAATATCCCAAGTAGCACACTACGGTCATAACTAGTTGTAGTAATTTGATTATGACTTAGCAAGTCATATTTATGAAATCTCAACTGAATGGCAACATGTGTGCTACTAGGGATTCGATTATAAATGTACCACATACATCCACTGACAGCTAAGACACAATATCAACAAAATGACGAGATGTCATCCAATACGGTTTCGTATGCAACATAATAGTGGCTGTTTAATATAGCAGTTCAATTGACGGACCCTGAATGTTGCAACTATGTAACACAAACGAAATGGCAACATTATGCTCAACAGCAATTTGTTCAAATTGTTCACAGTTGGATCCCGTGATTCTCATTCAATTGAGTTTTAAACAGTAGGCAGTTCTTTCTTAGTGGTTCAAACCTAATGTTTTCGCAATTCGCTTATTGCTTGCTCTCAACTCAGTGTTCTAAATGCACTTCCACTTCCAGTTGTTAATTAAGAGCTTTCGATGACAGATACGACTTTTGCATTAGTATGATTATGTGGCAAGTCCAATCATACCCTAGGGAGTCGAGAAATGTTCCCTAACGAAAAATTACTTGAACAGCCCGGGAATCGAACCCAGTGATCTCCGGCAAGGTGTTGCTCTGTAGCCGCGAATTTACCAAATGAGCCGAGGGAGGACCCATCAGCTGACAGTACTTCACTTATGACCATCCTGGATGGCTTAGTTTGATTCCCGATCTGGACTAGGAATTTTTTACAAGTTCGCTAAAAATATGCTAGTTGTATATGTAAGGAAGTAAGTTGATAAGAGTATGAAATTTCCTCTTTTCGAAATCCGTTATCTCAGTATTCTAGATAAAACGTAAGTTTGGTAATATCGTTGAATGTGAATCCGATGTTAAGTTTAGCTAGTAGTTAATTTATGGAGCTGGTTTCAGTGTCGATATCAGTCTTTATTGTATTTCCCATAGGTGAGCTTAATTTTTTTTTATTATATCAAATAACCATTTTCGTTTTGGATCCATTTTGAGTTTCTTATTAAGAAAATCGAAATCTATGAGTAGTATCCAATATCCATTGGCATGTGGACCTGTCTTTGAGGGGGGGGGGGGAATTTATTGGAATCCTGGTAAAGTACGAAAATTAATCATTGCAGAATAGCCCACGAAAAACTCATTAAAGTTGAAGACATACCGGCTACTGCCTGAAAATGCTTGCACAATATGAAGGAGAAGAAGTAGCCTGACTGATTGGTCCAAAATCATGATGCGATTATCATCTATTTATGATTATTATATAACCACAATAATCGTATAGCTATTTAGCCTAGCTAAACAGGTCGATAATACGGATGAAAGTGGAATAAAAATCAACAACTTGTCAAACAATGTTACTTCCAGAAACCAGAACAAACTGCAACAAAAACATAAATTCTTCCTTAATATATAACAGAATACAATGACGTTAGCAAATTATGAGCCGCTAAAACAAGATTTGAAAAATCAAAAGAAATGAATCAGAATTCCAGCACCGGCAAAATTTTGTACATGTGATTAAACGTGATAAATGAAGGGTTCCTGCTAACCCCGAGTCAACAAAATTATTCTAGAAAAGAAAACCAGTTCTTGTGAGTAACTGAGTGGCAATCAATAGATATTACAAGGAGGAGTCGATCTTCCTCGCCTCTCAACTGAGTAAACAGTATGTCATAGAAAAAGTTATGTCTGCTTGTTTCTACTCAAAATCGAACTTAGCTTAGGAAGCATCCAAGGCCCGAACGATGATAAAGTTTACAGTTTTAATTGCTCCAGCAAACAGTGTGTTTACATCCAAAGGCCAGTGGTGCAATCCAAAGTGGCCGTCCGTCGTTATGTTTTACTGGACATCATACCGAGAGGGCACCAGCTGTAGTACTAATCGTCCGAACGCAGTTTATGAGCCATGAAGGAAGATTACCTGAAAGCGAAGAGAGAAAGAGAAAAGTTTAGGAAGTTCATCAATTAGAGTTTTCAAATTTTATCGGATTGACGTTGCCGGCATTAAAATGCAAAAATGAATAAATAACAAAAGTTAGTCCGTTGCATAAGCTGAAAAGTGGAAAGTACGGAGCTGGTTACGAATGTGGTCGAAGATAACGAATGATTACCCCATCACGGGTTATTTCGGAATAATTAGTAATGGTCACGGAATTGAAGTTGAAGCGCCATGCTCGTAGTCTGACGCACAATGATACGGGAAAGATTTTTACGGCAGTTGATTCTGGGGTGATTCGGTAATCCTTGCGACTTTTTCTATACTTCTTTTTAATGTAATGTTCTGTCAAGATTCAAATCTTAGAGCGTCGTTTTATGGTTTTGTAATCACCTATTTGTAGTTTCCCGACCAAAAGGGAATAACAAAAATATTTCTAATTTTGTTAATCAGTTACGTTGTTTTAATAAGGCTGTTAGAATTTAGATCGCGGATGTTGTTAAATAACAGAAATCGTTACAAAAAATCTTCCAGAGGTAACAAAATTAAAGCAAACTATGATATAGATATAACATAAACTAAACAAACTTTGAAACAGTTTTGATACGATGCAGCAAAATAATATCAGCTAGTGTTAGAATTCATTTATTTATTTAAGCAGATTGTGCCTCCCAGGGCATTATATCTCAATTTATTGTAAGTATGTTGTTCAATTGTTCAGGTGAAAACGTCTTCAACAAATTTATATCATAATCAGTTAGCCGTAACAAGGTTTGTTATTTTTATGTTATACCCTCCTGGTCGGTTTATCATCGACACATTCATATTATGTTTTCGAAATCCTGTTATGTGACTTCCAAGCATTGGAATTAGCAAGTCGACAAGTCAGAAACATCGACTTAAAACAGATTGATGTTTTTGATTTGTGGACTTCCCGAGCAGGAGCAAATAACAAATGAATGCCTAATTTTGATTTTGATATCTGCCCGAGCAGGACCGTATAGCTTGATAACTGGCCTTGGTTTTAAGGAGCTCAGATTAAGAGTTAAGATACCTGAGGATAATACCATAAAATTGTTCCCACAATGTTTTGCGAATACCAAATTGAGGTAAGACAATACCAAAATAGTACCTCTAAGGTATTCCCTGGTATCCAAAATAACAAGTTTTGTTATTCGAGAGATATTTTGCTTGCAATTCTTAGGTACCATAAAATTGGGAACAATTTTATGGTACTATTCTCAGGTATTTTAGCTCTCATGCAGCGCTCTTACATACCAAGGCCAGTTATCAAGTTATTCGTTCCTGCTCGGGTTGTCAATCCCATAAGATTTACTCAAACTTAAGTGACTCATCTTTTAAGGGAAATGAGTCAAATAAGGACCAAAAGGAAAATGACAGTTTAAAATAACAAAATCAATAAAAGCGTTCACTGTCTTTGGCAAGTATGTTCTACATCAATTCTTCTAACTTGAAAATTTAAAAAAAAACATATGAGTTTTAAGCCTAATTGAAGACCTAGAACATTCTGAATATGAAGAAGGTCAGGAAAAAAATGAATGCCTTATTATTAGTGTAAAGCGTTGTTTTAGAATTTGATACCTATACATACGTATTATTAAATTGTCGCTGATAAACGTTAAACATGTTTGTATCTTTCTGGAAAAGTTCTAGGTTATCCAAAATATACTTGAGTTCAGAACTTCAGACGTACAGTTGTAACAGTAGCTTTTTGGGCTATACAAAGTAACGCTATGTAATCATTTATAGTGAGTGAAGATTTTCAAACGCTGAAAAAACATTATGAGATAAACTGGGATTATCTAGGTTTTACAAACTATCCCCAAGTTCAGAACATAAGACCAAAAGTTGTAGCAGTAGGTTTTTGGAGTATGTAAAGGGAAAACATTTACCAATATTTATTGAATAGTGTGAACAGACATGATGCGACAATCTTGGGATATTCTATGTTATATAATATCGGGCTATATAAGGTTAGTATATGTATTCAGACATATTCAATGAATCATTTGGAAGGTCAACAATCATTATTTTATAACTCAATCATTATTTTATATAAAATCAAGTAATCCAAACAGTGCAGGAGTTTAAATCTTGAAATCTGCGGTAGTAACAGTCCACATACATTATAGGATAACGTTGTTAGTTTCAGATCATTCAAACAGTCCTTCAAAACTTAAGGTGTATAATTGTAATAGTAGCATTATGGACTGTACATCCAAGATCATCTCATGATGTCTGTTGGTCTTCCAGGACATTCATTGAATATGTTTGAATACATATCATTAACTGGTATAGCGGATCAAGCTACTGTTACAACTGTGAATCTTAAATTCTGAACTCTAGGACATTTTGGACGACCTAGCACATTAAAAAATGTTTCCTACATTTCTACGTTATTGAGCACCAAACCCTTAGAATAAACCAAATTGCTTGTGTAATAGCGCTTGGAATAATTTGGGCTTGAAAGGGTTAATTCAAAGAATATTGCATTGTACACACTCCGAAAATTTTACAGTATTCGGTAATTTTTTCTGAACTTTCAACTGTTAATTTACAGTTATCTGTAAAAAAAATACCGGAAGTTGTAAAATTTTACCGAAATCCGTTAAATCGGATTACCGAACATTCAGCTGTTGAAAGTTCGGTAAAACATAACCGAATATAGTAAAATTTTCTAAGTGTGTACAATCTTAACGGATTACATTTAGGTGTGCAGTCCTACGTCATCATTTCTAACAACCCAATTGGGCTGTACCTTTTAGTTTTTTTCACATTTTTTTCATGCAAAAGGTCCAAAAGGTCCCAATAATAATCAGAGTTGATTTTTTTACCAGTTTGATATCTTCAAACTATCAACATAATTCACTTTGCATCTCAAGAAACTGACGCTAACTCTTTCTTGGCCGATTTCTGAACACGAACTCGCTTCGGAGCCAAAGTGCCTGGTGCATA
Organism: Aedes japonicus; assembly: GCA_034211315.2. Taxonomy (NCBI): domain Eukaryota; kingdom Metazoa; phylum Arthropoda; class Insecta; order Diptera; family Culicidae; genus Aedes; species Aedes japonicus. Next base: position 16,200 of record JASCZW010010628.1, on the reverse strand, counting down.
CCACTCTTTAGCCTCTTGTTTTGATTCATGATCATGGTGGTAGACCCAAATCTCACCCATAGTGATGAATCGACGCAGAAAATCATTTTTATTCTTTCGAAATTGCTCCAAATGTCGCTCAGAAAGTCGCATTCGAACGTGTTTTTGTTGCATTCCCGAGCAGGAGACAACAACATATGAATACCTAATTTTGATCTTGATAACTGACCTTGGTATTAAACAGCTCAGATTAAGAGGTAAAATACCTCAACAAAATACCAAAGAATTGCAAGCAAAATATCTCTCGAATAACAAAACTTGTTATTTTGGATACCTGAGAATACCTGAGAGGTACTATTTTGGTATTCTCTTACCTCAATTCGGTATTCGCATAACATTGTGCGAACAAGTTTATGGTATTATCCTCAGGTATTTTACCTCTTAATCTGAGCTCATAAATACCAAGATCAGTTATCCAGTTATTCGCTCCTGCTCGGGTTGTTAGCAAATGTGGCACCCATTTGTGCACACAGTTTTTTAAAACCAAAAACTTCAACCAAAATATGCCATGTTGTTCCATGTGAGATGACTATGGTGTCAGCAATCACATCCACAGTCGATCGATGATCATCCAAAACCATATTCTGTATTTTCGCTATGATTTCAAGTGTTTATGCACTTTTTGGACGTCCTAAGCGTGGATCGTCTTCAACGCTTGTACGACCACGCTTAAACTCCAAAACCCAACGGTGAACGGTTGAAAATGAAGGAGAAGACTCCTTTAAAACTTTTACCATATTTGCATGGATCTCAGTAGCCGATTGACCTTCCAAAACTAAGAATTTAATCACAGTACGATATTCGGATTGTTCCATTGTTAAAAAATACACTGACACGTAAACTTCAAATGGCTCGTAAACAAAGAATGATTTAACAGGTCGAAATGAAATTTTGAGTACGTTCTTATGAGAGATGAAGTATTAAAATGGCGTAGAAATTTTGGTTTTTCTACTACTCCATAGATGTTGCTTCCAAAACATTTTGACTAACTTATCAAGCATAGGTTTATAAGAACTTGCATCTTTTGAGTATTCTCGGAAATCTACATTTGAAGTGCAGTTATAAACGGTGTTAACCTAGGATAGATGTCATCAGTGTCTGACAATTGAATATTTAAAACATTCAATTCTCTTCAATTTTCCATTGTTTATCTTTCTAACTTTACGGTTGCAACCGCTGTAATTGTAATAGTTAGGATAGTGAGCAAAACCCGAAAGTTTCAACTTCAATTTTGCACGAAACAATGCATCAGACTTGATTCCACGTTATTACACGCTTATTTACCTACATAGTCTTGAAGGTGACAAACTCGTCAAGCTCACACTATAATAAAATGTCACAATGTGTGCACCGAACCTTAGATCAAACAACTAACCTTCTTTAAATCACCAAGTTTACACATATCATCTAAACTCTTCCAGCGAGCAGAGGAAACACGCGATTCAGCGCGCATTGATAATGTCTGCTCGGTAGCAATTAGCGCCTCTGCTCATTTTGCTGTTCTCAATCCACTCGAGAGGAACACTCGCGCAAAGGTTGGTAACAATGTGTGAACGGATTCCTTTTTTTTGCTCCAGAAAAAAAAACATCACTCCACCATGTAAATTGAACCTGCTCGGATGCTCGTGGATGGGGGGATATTCGGTGAATTAATCGCAGGTGGTTGTTGTCGTCGTCGTCGTCGTCGTCGTCGTCGTCGTTCCACTTGCAGAAACTTTTTGTTTCTATATTTAAAATCCTCGCACTCTCGTATCCATTGCCACCGTGAAGCTAGAATAGAAGTACCAGAACTGGTACGCGAGTAGACGCCACTCTTAATCGACGGCAAGGCGTACCTTGGGCGAAAAATGTGCGCCAGGAACCATGTAGTTTTTCCCGTTTTGCCTCCATCCAGATGATTGCAGGTCTATCACAGACAAACAGGAGTGAGTCAACTGGTGTTTTAGAGGAAAATTCTCATTGAGATTTCGTGTTTCGAAACGCATGCCGATGATTTCCACGCAGATCAAAAATGAGAATGATTTTCACGCATGGATAAATACCGACATAAGTCATCCATTAGTCTGTGATTAAGCGTAACGTTGGGAATGATAAAGGAATGATTTTATTTTACATGTACTTCAAATTAATTGGGAACGGTTGTTGGAACCTTTGGAAAGAGTGGGTGGTAGTGTTTGATGAACAATTTAAATTTGAGAATTAAGTGTTGCATGTTTTGGAGGATCTGTTATCCTGAAGTGGAAACCACTGCAGAACCAAGGCAAATATCTGCGTTGTAACGGTATTGAGTTCTGACAGACGAGACACGAGCAATAGTTGCAGTTGGAAACCGTGTCATGGTCGAAGGAAGTGAAAACAATTTATTTTTGAAGAATTATTACTGGTAGAATCCTATGCCAATCCATGAAATATTCCCGTTTTAGCAAGAGGCAAAACATTAATATTATTAATACTATACCCAACATGGTGTTGAAGAATTAAGTATATATAACTATTCAACGTGTTCTGCGATTTCAGTACGACCTGAAATGCTACCTGTAAATTTGGTTTTGCCGAATTATACTTAACTACCCGAGCAGAAACGAATAACTTGATAACTGGCCTTGTTTAAGAGCTCAGATGAGGAGGTAGAATACCTGAGGATAAAACCATAAAATTGTTCCCACAATGCTATGCGAATACCAAATTGAGGTAAGACAATATCAAAAAAGTACCTCTCAGGTATTCTCAGGTATCCCAAATAAAAAAAAAGTTATTCGAGAGATATTTAGCTTGAAATTCTTGTGTATTTTGCTTAGGTATTTTACTTCTAATGCTGTGCTCTTAAATGCCAAAGCCAGTTATCAAGATCAAAATTAAATATTCATATGATATTTTCTCCTACTATTCTAAAATAAATATATATCCCGGCGGCCCGGCGTTTTACCTTTCACGCCGAAGTCACGATTTCGAATCTCACCCCGAACAAGTTACGAAAATACCCATAAAGGTTATTGAGTGACTACGACGGGAGATGAACCAGCCCCGAGCTGAAAATCTCGATAACACTGTACAGTGGTCCAGAATGCGAATTTAGCTGGAAAGATACATTTTATGTTTTGGAGCAAAATTGTCTTGCACAAAGTTGTTTCTTATAACAAGGCGCTTCTTTTGGTGTGAATGAAAACAAGGTTGGTTCTTATTTTCATAGAAATCGAAAATCTAACTTTTTTATACGCAGGAATAAAACATACATTATTCGAAGAATAACTTATTTCTAGCAACTTTGTTGTTATGATTTTATTGCATCTTTTGTTATGACCAAATAAGAGCATTTTTTCCTACGAAGCTTAGGGTGTCTCTAAAAAATCACTTATTTTGCATAAATCATTTGAAGACAACGTTGTTGGCAAATTTGAAATAAAAAAGTAAGTGCAAAAAACAGTTTTTTCATTAAGGACACCGGAAAAAATGCTCTAATTCGGTCAAATTAAAAGGTACAGAGAAAATTATTTCATAAAAGTTGCTTGAAATTATTTATTCTACAACTTTTCGAAATAATGAATGCCTTTATTACTGCAAATAAAAAAGTTAGATTTCCGATTTCACTGAAATAAGGACCACCCTAGTTTTCATTCACGCCAAAAAAAAAGCGCCTTGTTATTAGAAACAACTTTGTGGAAGACAACTTTGCTCCAAAACTTCAAACTTCGGATGAAAATGTATTTTTCCAGCTAAATTCGCATTCTGGACCACTGTGTCCACTGTGATCTCATCAACAAGTTCTAACTAGCGTTAATAACTGAAAACGGTTGAGCTTCTATGATAAAACAGCAAAAGAATCGTATAGCGAATTGATAACTCATCATTAATACCGGCAGTGAAAACTTTCTTCAGGAGATAATTTAGGGTGTCCCAACAAAAAAATAACTTACAAAGATAAAAGTTTTGACGTGTAAATCTTGCCGATATCTCTTACCGTTAGCGAGTAGTTAACAATTATCTAGTAAAATTACGCCCTGTTCAAATGTGTTTTATTCAATATAAAAAAAATAACCTATATCCAGTTTCCAGACATAATATGCAATAATCAAAATCCTTTCAAACTCTGTTAAGAAATGTATTTTTAGTTTGCCCCAACTATAAGAACCAACATTAAAAAGGCCTATTTTTTCTAAAAAACCACAATAACTTTTGTTTAAAATACGATAGAGACAGTTTCGGCACACCAAAAGTTGTAACTTTTATTGTTCTAGAATCACTAGGAAGACAACGTTACTGAAAAATTTGAAATAAAAAAATTACAGCAAAATAAGTGATTTTTATAGAGACATCCTTACCTACGTAGGGAAAATGCTCTAATTCAGTCATATCAAGAGATACAGAAAATAATTTAACAGCAAAGTTGCTTGGAATTAGTTATTCTTTAACTTTTTCGAATAATATATGCCTTTATTTCTGCGTATAAAAAAGCTAGATTTTCGATTTGTATGAAAATAAGGACCACCCTAGTTTTCATTCACATCAGAAAAAGCGCCTTGTTATTAGAAACAACTTTGTGGAAGACAATTTTGCTCCCAAACTAAAACTTAGGCTAAAAATTTATCTTTCCAGCTAAATTCGCATTCTGGACCACTGTACACTAGTCGACAGAGATTTTTAGACCCAGAGCTCCAAGCCAGTTTCCGTTAGCTTTGGTCCCAAAACCACCGAAAATCGTATGCCCTATGCGATTTGCATTTTTCTTCACAAATCACAAATTTAAATTTTGATATTTTTTGAGAACCACTCAAATAACTGCCTCAGCTTACATGTAAATGCTCCAGTAGCATTTTTTTCCGAAATTTCTTAGACTTTAACAAACAACTTCGCAGAGAAAAGTGTGTCGATCCGACTTCACCATAAAAAGTTATGACCGTTGAAAGGCAGCATATTTTAGCAAAAAATAAACAGCAAAGTACAGTAAACCCCCGACATGCGTGGATTCTCTTGATGGTGGTCTCAAATGATATATGAGCATTGACCTTAGTTGCTTCATCACCAGATAATATCTCGTGACCTTTCGTATATAGAAAGTTGCTTCCTCGAGCAAAGTTGTTCAGTAGATCAAGGCCTTCAGGATGGTAAACTTAGAAGTTCAGAATTATCTCACTACGATGCGCTAGTGTGCATGTAAACTTACTTTATAACCTGAATCTCGAGATCCTTGACTTGTAGCAAAAAGGCTTCTTCGACAAAGATGTGTAGATGATTGAAACCTTTCGGATGGTATTAACATTAGTTGAGAACTCGCCCTCTACGAGGCGCTAGTGTACCTGTGAACTTCCTGTATTTTGAGATCTAGATCGTGTATAAATGTACTGTTTTCAGGAAAGTCTGTTGTAAAATTATGGGCTCTCAGGACGCTCGACTCAACAGTTCAGAATTATATCAGTTCATCAGAATTCTTCCGCTACGTAGCGCAGTGTACATGTAAACTTTTTGTAATACCTGTTTTTGATATCCGGGAAGGCCGTAGAGTAGCTGAAGACTCTATGGGGCTGAGCTGTAAGCAACCCGGCGGGTCACGGGTCGCGGATGGGTGGGGTTCCATCAGATATGATGGACAGCTACTGAATACACGAATAAGTAGCCCCAGACGAGCGGCGGGGACTGTTTGGGATGTGGGGGGACTAAGCAGTTGTTGGACTCTGTTGAGTTTCTTCCAAAAATCCACAAGTATCCGAAAGCAACTGACAACAAAACTGAACCACCCCTTTTAAAAAATAAGGAGTAAAGTCCAAACCTTCACCTAGTGGAGTTGTCCATGCTAGGGGAGGCTCAAAACAGCGTCTGTTCTCCTGTTAAGAGCAGCTGAGTCACAGCGTCTTGTTAGTGCCTAGGACTCTAAATACAAAGCCGAAAGTCCTGGTAGTGCTTGAGACTGTTAAACAGCAGCATCACGATTGGTCCTCCTGCGAGATAGTTGGGGTTTGTTGTGGGCCTTCCGAGCCGATACCATTAAAAGGAATAGCAACAAATAATATACAAGTATTTTGATATCTATGGATTCTATGTATGGATTCATTGTTTTCAGGAAATTTGTTCGGATCACCATGGTCGTCCAGACTGGCCGACTTCATAGTTCAGATTTATGTCACTGGCCTGAGAACTATCTAATGCATGTTTATGGCTATTGCACATCAAGGGCTGCTTACCGTGATTTTGGTACTTTCTTCTGACAACTTCGAATTAGTCCTTAGAGAAGTTCTTCACAAAACTACGGGTAAGTTCAACAAAGAACTTCATGGAAGTTCTTCAGAGAGCGTCATGAAAGTTCTTCCAGAAAACTTCAGGGAAGTTTTGCAGATAACATCAAGCAAGTTCTGCAGATAACTTCAGGGAATTTCTGTAGCGAGGACGTTCTCAGAGAACTTCCGAGGGCAGTTCTGCAGAGAACTTTGAATAAGTTGTTCAGAGAACTTCATAGAAGTTCTTCAGAGAACTAATGGAAAATCTTCAAAAAAACTTCAAGTTCGCAAATAGGTCAAAAATTCTGCAGATAACTTCAAGCATCTTTAGCAGAGAACTGCAGGAAGTTCTGCAGAAAACTTCATGGAAGTTCTGCCGAGAAATTCGCAGAGAACTTCTGGGAAGTTCTGAAGAGAACTTCTGGGAAGTTCTGAAGAGAACTACAGGAAGTTCTGAAGAGAAGTTTATGGAAGTTCTGAGAGAAGTTCAGGAAGATCAACAGACAACTTCAGGAAGGTTCTGCAGAGAGCTTTTGGGAAGTTCTGCAGAGAACTTATGGGAAGTCTGTAAAAAACTTCTGGAAGTCCTGTAAAAAACTTCTGGGAAGTTCTCTAGAGAACTTCAGGAAGTTCTAGAGAGAACTTCAGGGTAGTTCTGGAGAGAACTTCTGGGAAGTTTTGCAGAGAATTTCAGAGAAGTTCTGCATTGAACTTCAGAGAAGCTCTGCACAGAACTTCAGGGAAGTTTTCAGAGAACTTCAGGTTGATTCGGATTAGGGTTCAGTGGTGGATCTGATACGAAACCTTCAGCGTTGCGGAATGTCTGAATGGTTAGGAAGGAAGTTGATATTAATATACGAGGAATAAATCAAACATTTAAACCAGATTAATGTTAACAGTTGTGTATGTCATGTTACACTGCAGCCCTATTTTCTCTTCAAAGATTGAAATACATGAAATACATGAAAAATTAACATTTTTATATCATGTAAACCCAAGACAAAAACTATCATTTTAAAATCTCTAATCACATCCAGAAAATATTTTGAATAACACAAATACACAATCCAGTAACTGTTTCCTACTGCCATAATTTTGTTTTAGCCAATTGGAATGTGCTACTGGATTAGAAGGATGCTCATTTTAATTATACAGGAAACAGGTTCTTCTCTCCTACTCAGTAAATTCAAACAGTAAATTCAGAGTTGATTTAGATCACCAACTACAGGTGATACAAAATGTGCACGTATGCATAGTCGCGTTACGTAGCGACCTAGTATGTTAAAACCATCCAAAGGCCGAGATCCGGCCTTAAGAATATCGAGATCCGCGATATTCAGTAATTTTAATTGCATCTATCACAGCGTGCACAGATAATTCTGAAAGCCATGATGCCCCGAATAACCTTCTCTATAAGTATAAATTGATAAATGATCTACAATTCAGGATACAAGTTTTACAAAGTTCACATGTACACTAGCACCACGTAGTGAAACACATTCTGAACTAATTCCGACCAGGAAAGAGTGTTATCACATAACCAAATTTTAACAAACCTTGATACGACTTATTGTTTATGCTATAAATTTGTTAATGGAGTTTCCATCTGGATAATAGTATAACATTCTTATAACAAATTAAGATATAATGCCCTGGGAGGCACAATCTGCGTAAAGAAATAAATGAATTCTATCACTAGCTGATATGATTTTGCTACATCCGTTAACAATACTGTGACAAGTTTGTATTGTTTATGTTATATCTATATCATAGTTTGCTAAATTTTGTTACCTCTAGAGGATTTTGTTACAATTTCTGTTATTTTAACAACATCCGCGATCTAAATTCTAACAATCTATGTTATAAAAACAGCGTAACAAAATAACAAAACTTGAAATAATTTTGTTGTTCCCTCTTGGTCGGGTAGTTTTCTATGATTTTATTTACCTCTTGAGGATTTCTTGTAACAATTTCTGTTTTTTAACTACATACGCGATCTAAATTCTTACAACCGTTGTTATAAAAACAGAGTGCCTGACTATCAAAACTTGAATTAATTTTGTTGTTATCTTCTGGTCAGGACGCTTACACTATCCAAAAGGCCTTAGCCACTCAAACATTTTTGTCTAAAACGCCAACTTCCTATATGTCAAGAATACCAAGATTTAGGCAATTCAGTAATTTTACATGCACATTACCGCTGCGTAGTGAGTTAATTATGAATTTTTAAGTTTATCATCCCGAAGGCCTTTATCTGCTGAACAACTTTGCTGAAGAACGTAACTTTCCATATGCGATGGATCACGAGATATTATAATTAAACCAAGAAGGCCAAAACCCATAGATTACTCGAGACTCTCCTCAAGGAGATCTGCGTTAATCGAGGTTGATTGCATTTTGCCGCATTTTTTCAACAAAATATGCTGCCTTCGCGCGATTATAACATTCCTCGGTGCAGTCGGAATAACAACGATTTCTTGTGCAAATTTGCTAGTAAAAGACTATGAAATATAGAAAAACTACACATGGAGCATTTACATTTAAGCTGTGGCAGTTATGTAAGTGGTTCCAAAAACATTTCAAAACTTAAATTTTTGATACCAACTTGTGAAGAAAAATCCAAATCGCCAGTGATCAATATACGATTTTTGGGACCCAAGTTAAGAAAATTGGCCTGGAGTTCTGAGTCTCAACACTTTTTGTTCAAAGAACTAAAAAATAACAATAACTATATGAAGGAAAACATCAGTTGTGAACTAAAGTTGTTATTGTATTCAAATCAAACAAACCAATGAAGAAAATGCACGTTATGTGTGTGTATGAAGTCTTTTAAGAAAATTAATAACGCAAAGAAGGCTAAAGTTGGACGACAGCAGTTCCTGTATTTATAAAAACTGTTACTTGACGTTATATCAACCTGATTAATGCAACATAGCGAGACCTGCTTACAACTAAGATCTGGACTTCAGGAAAATAGATTCTGATACGCAATCTAGTGTCAAAAAAAAGACTCTTCTTTTCAAACATTTGTTTTTAATGCAATGACACTGAGCGATGACCAAATATCTAAAATGTTACATTTTTGTGAAGATATTTTAATTAATGCCAACAGTAAAGAAGGTGCATACACTTCTATGATGATATAAGCTTATCACCAGTTTTCCCATCACCCCTAGTGAAAGGAATAATTGCACTCATAAAAAGAAGGTTTATGGCAAAGCATTAAACTACAACTGTACTCTCGCTCTTTCGTCAATCAGTCGCGCCCAAGGCACACAGTGCGCGTAAGAAAATAATTTATTTAATGTTTGCAAACTTACTGCTCCAAATAAACGTCAGACGTTCACAATCGAGGAGAAGTAAAGCACACGCCGCTGACCCACGCCATGTCATAACCTCACCGACTAAAGAGAGGTAGAAAACACGTGAATTTCAAAGAGAAATTGCACTAAAATCGCATCTTCTTCGACAAACGTGAGCAGCGCCATAAAGCTAAATCGTCCAGAAATGCAATTATAGGTGACGATGACATCGCAGTCGGTAATTCACTTTGTTGTGTCATCGCTACAACCGACTTCGACTTCGAAAACAATGCACTCGGCAAGGTTAATTTAATTCGGTTGCGATCAGCCGAATCCTACACCGTCGGAGCTAATCGAATCAAACGCCTATTAATTACAGTTGCACGAAAAGGGTGTAATGAGAAAAACTTTTTGTTTAAAATTTTCCGCCCCTCGTAAACGTCTGAGGAATTAAATCAAACAAAATAATTGACACATAAATACTACATAGTGGCACCGGCACGAAATCACTAGCTATTAAATTGCATACAAAACTGCACCATTACAATCGGACCGAAATGTACGCAGCAGCTGTTTTGTGAGAACACTCAGATAGCGTTGCATTGCCAAAATGCCGACAACGGTGCTGTCTAAAAGCCGACATGAGAATCTCCCATCCGTCGTTGGTTGGCTTAGACTTTTGGCGTAGTGATTTTTACTTTTATTTCTATCATTGTTTTCCTTTTCATGGCAGTAAGCGATTTGTGGTTTGAAATGGTATCATTTTGAGAGGATTTCAGCTTTTGTCTGCTCCCGAAGTGCAATGATCTGTCTGATGTGGGTAACATATTTACTTCGTTACTTTTTGAACAGAAATGATAATATGTTCATTCCGCGTGGATTGTGTAGCAGTTTCTACAATGTGACATGACCGAGTAAAGCAATAAAATCATCAAAGATTGTGTAACAAATCTACAGCGGCTCTCCGCGCTGATTGTCGTCACGGTTGTTATCCCATTCATCGGATCTTCACAAGACAATTGCACAGACCGCCGTGACAGCAAATCGCGTAAAACATCGCGGATTAGGGCGCATCGCGAAACGTGATGAGCATAACTCCAGCAAATGTCTCGGCTACTGGGTTCTATGGCGGGTACAAAAACACGAATCGGAATGTGACGTTAGAATTGTAAATGAGGCATTTAGTTCAAGGCCGCTTGCTTGGCGCTGCTGCTGTTGCATCAAGTCGGTGGTTTTCCATTCGGTCTGGTCGTTCAATTTATCGTCCCATGGATCTAGTTGACTGATTGATTGAATCTAAAATTCAATTTTGTAATTTTATTGGATGTTGGAAAACATGAAAAAAAACATACGGACTTATCAGTCAAGTAGCTAAACATTGTTCAGCTTTTTAGCATTATATACGTTAAACAATCTTAGCTTATATCCAATTTTATACAATTTAAAATCTTAGATTCAGTATTGTTTCATGACATGTTTGGAATACATCATCAGAATAAAAAGTTATCTGATATTTATTTATAGTATTCATTGTTATACCTTAGGGTGACAATCGGCCAACATTACCCATTACCAAAGCAGAAATACTAAGATTTTAGTTTCTGCTGCTAGAATAACATTATAATAGTTCAAAAACGGTCAAACCTGAGATTCTTATAACTTTTTGGGCTAACTCAGAAAATCTTGCAGTCCTGGACACAGTTTTTATTTATTATAGAATTTCCTATCTATACATTTTGACGAACTTTTCTATACAAACTTCAATCCTCTTTTAAAATGAGTAAACGTTGACTGTTTTGGCAAAAATTTGGACCAACGGCTCAGGATGGGATGGGATGGTAAGCAAGTTTGTGATGGGCAAGAATACTTGAGTAAGGGGCCATTCATAAACCACGTAGACTTTTCTGAGGGGAGGGGGGTTTGACTAAAGTCTACGTTGCATACAAAATTTCAAAAAAAATTGTATTGAAAAAGTCTACGATGTAAAATTTCCCTCGTTAATTTGTAAGCCAAAGCAAACGTAAACAACGTAATCGCTTGCAATATTTCATACAACAAACTAGATTCAGGCGTTTTCTAGCTGAAATTTAGAGAATATCCATGTACGTATAACAAATCTAGCAAACTATTTATTTGCTTTAGATAAAATAATGAAATTAAAAAAAAAAGTTGCCTGGCCTAGCCGACGATTTTCGAAAAAATCTTGAGTCCTGACAAACCGTCGATCATTAAGAAATTTATGGATGCGGTATGAATTCAAGTTCAATGTTCATAAATCTAAACTGAAAAAACATATAGGATTCAAAAAACTGCCTAGCAAACACTAATATTTCATTTAACTAGGATCCTGAACTTTGAACCGAATCCATATTGACGAAATTTATTTTTAGTTTGAAAAACCTATCAATACCATTTATATGGCACATAGCATCGTTCAAATGGCCGCCTCGGAATCGCCTGGTGGCGTGCATCCGAGGGTCAATTTTCCATGCACAAATCGGCAGAATCTCGCTGATGGCTTGAGTTATGTTGGGTTTGAGGACATCGGTGGTTTGCATTTATTGGAATAGACCTGCGACTTAACAGAACCTCACAAGGAAACGTCGAGCGGGGCTATATCATACAATCTTGCGAAATAACCATGCCAGACGTCGATCATTCAGATATCGATTGTTTCGTGCGCTGTGTAACACTTGCACCGTCCCTTTCGAAACCACATATAGTAATCGTCGGTAATCATCGTGAATTTGTGTACCAAAGTCATTAGTTACGTTGGAGAACAACTGCAGCAGAGAAATTCGGAGATGCATTATTACCCGGAAGTTGTGCTTACTATGGACTCCACAAGACCTCGAGTCTGGTAAACTTCACCCCAGCACAAAGTGTACCATATGCAGACCAGTAGTTCTCTATGCGCATGAGACGTGGACAATGTTCGAAGAGGACCTGCAAGCACTTGGAGTTTTCGAACGACGCGTGCTTAGGACTATCTTGGCGGTCTATGTGTGAGGAGAAGGATGAACCATGAGCTGGCGCAGCTCTGTGGCGAACACGGTATCCTGAAAGTCGCTAAAGGTGGAAGGGCGTACAATGAACAGGACATATTGTAAGAATGTCCGATAACAACCCGCAAAAATGGTGTTTTCCTCGAATCCAACCGTTACAAGACGCAGAGAGCGCAGCGAGCTAGGTGGTTAAACAAAGTAAAACAAGACCTTGGAAGTGTGGGACATTCAGAGTAACTGGAGACAAGCAGCCTTCGACCGAGTTTTATGGAGAAATATCGTGACGCAGGTGCGGTTCTGATAGGACGTTCGACCAGCATATCTCGAGTACTTTTTCAAATGGACGTAAGTAACATTTGGACGAAAATGAGAAAATCAGCATTGAAATTTTTTGAATTTATTTTTAATCCTACTTGAAAACTAGACATGTTTATCCCAATTAAATTCCACTGAATGACACATTGGTTAAAGATATTACATGATGTGCATTAAAATTACACTAGAGTGAAAATTCATGTTTCCTTTAGAAAAATGTTTCTTACAACGGTCTGCAATGAGAAAAAGGTTGCACGATCATTTTGATAAGTCCAGTATGATAGATGGTATGTTCTTTTACTTGCGTCAAGAATGATGCACGTCATTCTACGAATGACAATGTTGATACGTCGAAATGTTACGTCAAGTTGTCATATTTCACAAAGATACGTCGAAGTTATCAAAATGAGCGTATTAGTTTTTCTGCAACAAAACGGTGTAAAAAAATCTTTGCTAAAATATCAATTTTTACCTAAAACAAAATCTATGATTTTCAACCTTGAGGTATAAAGCCTTTTAATTACGAGTCGTTAAGATGTATTCAAGTGATATAACAATGATTCGCAAAGTTACTTTTTCAACACAAGCGGCGTATGTACATTATTCTCAAAAAAGTGCAAAGTGATTTTACACCGTTTTGCTAAAAAGTTAGTCAGAAATAATCCATCAGAAAGTTCATCAAATGTGGGCACTATATACATGATTTTTTAATAACTTGTGCCATGAACAACGCGTTTGTTTACATTTTGTTACCCACGTCCTTTTGAAAAAGTACTCGAGATATGTAAAACTCATTTTGATAAAAAAATATCTTTTTTTATTATGTGTTGTTTAATACTATAGCTCTTCATGGCGATTCGGCTTAAGACACTGAATAGATGCCAACTAATTTGAAACTTGTATCTTTCAACAATATGGCCGTAACTCTAGCAAAAGAAAATAACAAATTGGTACTCATCCTAAGTAACAAGTTCTGTTATCCAAGATGACGTTTTGATTTCGGCTGTTAACGAATAACTCCATTCAGTTGTCACCAATGACTAATTTGGTTGTAAAAAAACAAATCAGTTAACATTTTCAGCATACAAATGCAAAAGTATAAATATCGCCAGCATATTTAGACACAAACATTATGCTTTATATCAAAAAGACGTATTTTAGATACTAGCTGTAGAGTTTGATTTCAAACAGAAAACATAATATGAGACTACTAAGCTCAATAAATTAACACAATACCGGATTTATTATCGCGAGTGTTCACCAGTTATTATTACTTCATATTCAACGAGCATCTTTTTCGTGATTCGATATTCTGTTGTATTGAAAAACACTGTTTATTCTAAGCCACAATGATAACATATTCAGTGATCAAACAATGATAACTTGGTATTAGAATTTGGTACAATCCTTTTCTCCAGAGACTGTCCAAAGTTGGGAAATTTATAGGGAACAACCGCTTTAGATCTTGGGATTCAACAGAGATTTTTCGGAAGGCCAAGCGCCACAAATTCAGGACACATGAAATGTATGCATGTATATGTTTGACATATCTGCATTTATCAAGATTAATTTTGGATACGTTTGATTTCATAGATTCTACGTTCTTTCATACCGATTCTAGTTTTAATAGTGAAATCGGTTTATGGTGGGCTTGAATTTAAAATAGAAAACAAGAATTGATGCCGTGCATTTTGTATCAAAAGGCAAACTATGAAACCAGCTCACACCGCCTTCAACTGGCATCTACGTGAAAAATATAACCGTAAAGCCGAAAAATTAAGTGAAATCTTCCCGTAAGAACTTTTGTTGAGTTGTGTAAACACCTAAATTAAGAAGGAATGTATGTAACAATCGCCAATCTTTTTTGCAATATTCGAAAATTTCTATAAAAATGGAAAAATTTAATGAAAATGCGTTATCTTCTGTACCAAGTTCCTGTTTGGAAGTCCGGAACCTTAACATCCACAACTATTTTGCCTGCCCGAATTGTTTGCATGAATTTTCAACGTCAAGTAAAAACAGCAAGTCAGTAACAAAATTGTAAAAAGAAACTATATTTTCACTTAGATCCTCAACATGCCACCAGTACCTCTAAAATTTGCTAATTTCTTTCAATTGCCGTTGGATAATGTCAATGGCAATCACATAGCAGGAGAATGACTTCAGTAGAGGTGTATCGAAAAGTAGTTATAAACGCATTTCAAACATTCAGAGATTGGAATAAAACCCAAAGAAAATACGCAAATTTTAAAACCAATATTTTTTAATTACAGCCTGACATGTTAAAATATCAATTAAACTAGCAAATTTATCAGTTTTCTGATTTAAGTAATATGATAAGCTTTAGTCTTTATACCGTCCATTATGTTCTACACGGTTGGCCTTTTGTGCACTTCCTGTTCGCTGCTGACCAATTTTCATGTGAGCCGCCGCCTGATGAGATTCCTCTTGACGATTGCCGAAGTAGCGTTCGATCGGTCGCGGATTGGGGACAGTTAGGTTGCGGTTTGATATATGTTTCAACGAAATGAACGTGTTTATCAGAAAAACCTCTGTACTGGTTGTCAGATCCGGCAAGAAGAGCGGAGAAATAGCTCTGTGCTTTCGACATAGTGGAAGCCGTTTCTCCCGCAAGCAATCGTTTCGGCAAATTTCGAGTTTTTATTGTTCTTTTCATGTGAAAATGGAAAGATTGCAAGCCACTTGTGCAAAATGCATGCCAAACGAAGCACTCTACTCATCGGGCGTTTTCCGATCTCAACAGGTCATATCTGCGATTGAGACACTCTCCCCAACCGAGTCCTGGTGTATACCGAAAGAAATCTGAATTTTCATTATGATGTAAATATTACAGCATTTGAAATTGTATTCCCATTACACGGAACAGCAACTTGATAAAATATTCTAACTTTAAAGATGAGCTTTTGCATAAATATTATCGACGATGTGTAATACGCAATTTTTTATGTTTTGTGACGCTCCCCTTTAATGTGCCTGATATACATTTTCAGAGCTGTGTGAGTCATGGGGTCCCGAGGTGTTTATGGAATCTTCTTTCCCTTGCGTTCTGTCGTCCATCAAAAACATAAAGTCTGTATTCGATGAAATCTCTGGACACACGCAGTTGTTCGTAACTTTTTAGCGATGTTGATGACCATTGTTGAAATTTTTAGTTGAATGTGTTTCATTGTGATGACAGTCCAGTGTGTAGTGAAGTTTCGTGAAAAAATCGGTCGAGTGATTACAGTATTGATGGCCCCGAGACGAAGAAATGGTTGCGCCAACAGGAGTACGGGTTCTCACTTCGAAAACCACACGCTTCTCATCGAT
>JASCZW010010627.1:0-35734 GCA_034211315.2 Aedes japonicus | reverse complement strand
GAAGTACTTCATAGAATACCTCTTATTTGAAATTTAAAAATATTACAAATGTCTGTAAAAGTCTGCAACATAAATAAAATGTCTGCTAAATGTCTGCATCGTTTAAAAGTCTGCAATAAAAATGAAATGTCTGCAAATTTACAGACATGTCTGTGAATATGGCATCCCTGAAGGTAAACTTCTTGTTACCATACCGAAGGTGAGTTGGCTTAATCAATGTTATTTTCAATTTTGTGATTCAAGGTTTTTAAAAGTGTTGAAGTGTAGTCCAAGGTGATAAGAGTCAATGAGGTCTATACAGGTGGAGAAGAAGTGGTTAAGTTGTTTAGTGTAATGCAAAAAATACTCGTCATTGTGCTCCGTGCAGGCTGATTTCAACAGCCTGTTTTTTTTGTAGAACATGCGTGACACATAGATCTCCAAACAACAGTTCACAACACTAGCGAATCGCATGATGGATTGTTTACTTTCGATAGTTGTGTGGTTTTTTAAAGGTTTTGTCTGAAAGGAAGCGGAAAAAACTAAACTTGCTTTGTTGTCATTCGCTTGATTTTGGAGTTCTACGTCACCAACCGGAAATCATGGATTGTTTACACATTTTTCGTTACTAATACCGACAACCACCTTTGCTTTTCGCCACCTGTATAGACCTCATTGCATTAGAGTCACCTTGAAGTAATCAACCAGTCAAGCAAATCCTTCTGTTTTCGGAAAAAATACTACACTCAGCGAAATAAATTTTCAATTTCTCATAAGTGATAGCATTATCACCGACAAACCGACATGGAAACTCAATCTTCACTATTGATCACAGAATTTATAACGACCGATTCAAATGTGCAGCGATCCCACCCGGCACAACCCACACGCTCGTTAGCAAACGACTCAATTTAGTTAAGCGTGAACTACCCTAATTAGAGTAATTTACTCATTTTTGATTAACTAGGTCACCCGTCAAAATTAGAGTAAACATTACTCAGTCACGCTTGTTTATATTTTCTCAAAAACTGAGTAGAAAACGACTCAGTTTTCGTTAAAAGTGGAACTACTCAAATTAGAGTAAATTTAGGGTTACTCATTTTTGATTAACTAGCCGCATAACGAAAACAATTTGCTATATAGTCAAAACTATATTTCGAAAGTAAGATATATTATCACATTTTATGTTATTGTTATCGAATTAGTTTAATCTCATTTTCACCATACTAACCTCTACATTAACACATATTGTGAATGTATGCCATATTGTCATTGAAAGGTTTTTTATTGTCTGCACTCGATCTGTAATATATACCAACATTTTGGCATAAAGTACAGAAAAAAATTTATTCTTGAAAATTGCTATTTTTTATGGTAACTGAGCCTAACCAGCATATTCAACATTGGTTATTTGGCCTTTGACCATCTGACATATTGTTAAAACTATATAGGAGATTGTTAGTTTATAGTTGTCAACTATAAGGGTAAAATGTCGTAAAAATAAAAGATACGGTCGTCAACAATAAGGGAAATCGTCCAGGAATGGCTCTTCGTGAATATGCGGGTAGGCCTCGTGTCAAAATCTGGAGTGAAGCCATTACTCAGTATCCTATTTTAGCTATTTAGGTGACCACTAATTTTTATTTTCAAATTCCCGGTTTTTTCCCGGTTTTCTCGGACCAAATGTTAAAAATTTCCCGGGTTAAGGCGCGGATCATGTAGTAATCAACTAGAATAACGAATAGAAATTAATTACTCCAAGCAAAACAATTTTGAACGAATTGAGTTCCAAAGCATAATAAAATGATAATTTTTAGTATAAGTGTTGTTTAATAATATTAAAATGACTACATTTTAGGACCCAACTATTTACAAATTCTGCTTTCAGTTTTAAGCCCATGAAGCTAAAGAAAATAATTTAGATGATAGTACTGAAAGTTTCAGTTTGGTGTGTGTACCTGCCAAATGATTTCTTTATATTTTTTTTAATGAAACTATTTCCCAAAGATTCTATGAAAAGTTCGTCAGCTATTGCTTTGAGAAATTCCTTCTGGCGTTTCTATAGGTATTCTTCAGGAGTTTGTAGCCATTCCTCCAACGATTCTTTCAGCAGTTTCTTCTGGCAGTTCATAGGCTGTTCTGTTAAACGTTCTTGTGATGACATTTATGGTGGAATCCTGAACTTATGAAGTTTTGTGATTGTAAAGGAATCTCTGGAAGACACCTCAAAGAACTAAAACTATAAGGTAATTGCTGAAATAATTCTTGAAAAAAACTCTTGATTTATTGAAGAAATTTAAGAAATTTTGTTTGCACGAGTTTCATAATCTCGTTCTTCACGTTAAATATTCTGCAAGGGGTTTTGTAGAATTATTTATAAGTTTTGTCTAGAATGCTTGCAAGATTCTTAGATATAAATCTCTTAAACATTTCTTCAAGTATTCCACTGGAGCAGTGTTTTTTTAAAGTTCCTCAATCGATTTCTCCACAAAATTCGACAGAGTTTCCTACATGGATTTCTCATAAAAATATTGTTCTTCTAATTTAGAAATATCTTCATGCATTCATGCCGAATAGAAGAATGTTCTTGATATTTATTTTTGTTATTCGAAGCATAATATTTTGAAAGTACTTTTGGTTATCTTTAATATCATATTGCTGCAGTGAAAACCATGGAATTTCTCATAAGGGCCAAACGTAAACAATGGCTTCTTCGCAAATTTCTTGAAAATGCAAACTCACTCAAGTAAACTACAACTTCTATTTTTCTATTCGCTTCTGTACAATCATCGTGGTAATTCCCTATGATTAAGTTAGCATTCGCGAGAAATTTGCGGTAGAAGCCATTGTTTATGATTGGCGACCCAATGTCCCCTTATGAAAACTCCATTTCAATATATATTGTGCAATTGTTGAACAATACCAGATCGATGACACGTGATTACGAAAAAGGCTTATGGCTGTCGATCAAATGGACCATCGGTAATGATGGGTTCTGACCAATCCGTGAAAAGCTGTGAAACGTGTCGTCTGCATTTGATAATTATCAAATGTACTTGCCACTTTTTGGTTCTTTGTGCAAGCTATACATGCAAGAAGCTGCCACTGGAAACAGTTGATGCAAGATATTTATAGTTACTTATCATGCAGCCTCAAATGATCCAAGGAATTCCAGATGATACAAAATATCTTGATTTGAAGCATCATGCAGAACGAAAGCTGCCACCAAATGGCTATCGTTCTAGCCAGCTGTCAACAGGAACTGCATCAGTGTTGAACCCAAGAAGCTGTACACTTGGAAGGAGTTCAATTCAATTTCTAAACAATATCCGTACTTTTACGAAAAATATTAGATACAGGCCATCGAAGATCATGACTTGGAATCTTGTTGGAGAAAATCTGCTGTGTTTCAAACTAGCAGATGGGAAGCTGGCTTTTATCTTGCTTAGAAACACGTCGTGCTACAAACTTCACAAGAATGATCCACAGCGCACAAAAACCACAGTAGAAACTACTATTTCGAGGATCAAATTGAGCGCAAACACCAACAATTTTCACCTGACTATAAGTGCGTTTGGATTTTACCATGCCTGCGATTGCAGTCAACCATATGTAGAGTTGGTATCAACATAAGGTCTGTCAAATATACCACAAACGTTGAAGGTTTAAAGATAAACGTAGTAAATTTGACTGAAATTTCATGGTAGTTTCAAAGATAGACGTTAAGTCGGGTAAAATGGTAGTTTCTACTACAAGATTTTTTTCTGTGCAGGATATTTATAGAAGATAAATCACAGAAAACAGACATTGATGTCCATATACCTTACTGACACACTCTAAAATTTCACAGGTCGTTATAGATGAACACGCTAAGAAAGGAATACCTAGAGCTCGATTGATAATAACACATGAACAATCATGTGAACATAAATTCCCGGTTTTTTCCAGTTTCTCCCGGTTTTTAAAATTCCCGGTTAATTCCCGGTTTTCCGGTTCTGTGGCCACCCTGGGTTATGATATGTATTCAAACAGGAGATGAATCAGCCCAGGGCTAAAAATCTCGCTAAAAAAAGAGAAAAGAAAAAATGTATTCAAACATATGGAGAGAACCTTTGGAAGGTCAACATCAGTCATTATTTGATAACTTTGTGATGTTCTAGGTCATCAAAACTGTCCCTTGAGTTCATAACTTAAGACTAACAGTAGTAACAGTAGGTGTTCGGAGTGTGTAAACGGACAATATGTATTTTAACCAAATTAATTGAATAGTGTGGAAGGCCAACAGACATAATGCGACAATCTTGGCATATTCTAGGTACTCCAAACTGTTCTTAAATTCAAAACATAAGATCTTCAGCTGTACAGTATTCCGGTGAAAAAATACCGGAACTTGTCTAATTTTAAAGAAATCCGTTAAATCGAATTACCGAACGTTCAGTTGTTGAAAGTTCGGTAAAAATTACCGAATACTGTAAAATTTTCTAAGTGTATACATGGCAACTCATCTGTATTCAAAAATATTCAATGAATCTTTTGAACGGTCAACATTATTTAATAACTGTGATATCCTCCAGGTAATTCAACCCGCCCTGGCGTTCAGACCTTGAAATGTACGGTAGTAACAGTAGTTTATGGGCTATATAAAGTTATGTCGCTTATTCAAGTATATTCAGTGAATATTTTCGAACGTAAAAAAACACAAGAAGATAATCTTGGGATGGTCTAGGTCATCAAAACTATCTTGGTGTTCATAGCTTAACTTAAAAAAATCAACTTAAGATTAACGATTGTAATATTAAATGTTAGGCAATACAAAGTTACAATAAATATGCAAACATATTCAATTAATACTATAAAAGTCAAAAAACATTATAAAGCCATATGACATCTAGGTCATCCAAACTATCCTTGAGATCAGAACATAGGATACACAGGTTTAACAAAAGTTTTCTGGAATACGCAAAGCTACAATGTGTATTGAAACATATTCATTAAATATTTTGGAAGAACAACAGACATGTTCTAGGTTAGTGAAATGTAAACTACTGTGATTGTGTTCGTGTGATGATGCACAGCCTGTTTTTTGTAAACATGCGTGACGTAGATCTCCAAAAACAACAGTTCACAACAGCAGCAAATCACATGGTGGATTGTTTATTTTCGGTGATTGGTATAGTTTTTCAAAGGTTTTGTCTGAAAAATGCCTTTTTGGGCACTAAATGGATGCGGAAAAAAACTAAACTTGCTTTGTTATCATTCGCTAGTTTTTGGAGTTCTACGTCACCACCCGAAATCATGGATTGTTTAAATATTTTTCGTTATTAATACCACAAACACCTTGCTCTTTGCTAGCTGTATAGACCTCATTGGATTAGAGTTACCTTGATGTAGTCAACCAGGCAAGCAACCTTCTGTTTTCGAGAAAATACTATAGCAACGCTAGACCCCTTACAACCTACCCAAGTAACTACAAGCATTATATTATTGCACTTATCCAACCCAAAATCAACATCGGTAATCCGGAATCGCATCAATTCAACAGTTGGCAAGTAATGAAGCGATTAGCTTAAGAATGTAGTGATGCATTACCAATGCAATAATGATACTTTAGCAATGTCTTATGGCATTACAAAAGATTTAGCATTAGTTCGATCTTAGTGGGGCCCTTTTCAGCTCTAATCCAACTTCAATAATGCTCTAGACGTAATACATATGCCCTATACATGGATGCTATTACAGCCTCGTGGTTACTTGGGTAGTTCGTTGTTTCCAAATAAAGGAGAAGTTCTAGACAAAATAGTCAAAAGGTTGAAAGTAACATTTGTAAACAATGACATCTAGCGTATTTTTCTGGATTCTGCATGCTCCCACAAACAGATACAGGGAATTATTACCATCCCGTCGGTAGTGGATATAGCTGTTAGCAACCTGGCATTTACAGTAAATTTACGTTTGAAGTCATTTTTTAAATTGTTCGACCTTTTGACGATATTATTCATAGTTTTCATAGAGTTCATAGTTTTCACTCGTCTTTCTTTTCAAGTTCCTTGAGAATCTTCCCCGATCTAGTCCGTTCAAGAGGTTATGGGTACTTTTACGAAGGATTCGGTGCCCGAAAGGTTCTTGGTCGCAAATGGAGTAGACATTTGCAGTCAGTGCAGACAGTAGACTGGAAAACGAAGTCATTGTTGTTCGGTTTCCTAGGTGATGATTGTTTGGATATCGTTCGAGAAAAAACTATTGCAAAGAAAATGTGGCAAGCTCTCTAACCTTTCCTTGCCAAGAAGTCTCTGGAGACGCAGAACCTGGTTGGGAAGAAAATTGGACGATTGAGAATGAAGGAAGGCGATTCCATGTCTTGTCATCGGGTGGTTTTCGAAGATCTGATTCGGCTGCTCAAGCTGACAGGTGGAGAGTTGGCCGAACCGGCTTTGATCGTGATGCTGTTCGGAAGCTTTTGAACCGTTAAACACGGCACTTGAGAATCTAGGCGATGGAGATTCGAAATATTACACCGTGAAACATCGGGTTTTGGCAGAGGAAGTGAAGCAGTGAGACTGGGAGCAGGATTTGGCGGAGAAGTCAACGGCGTTCATCAGCGAAAAAGTAAAGTTAAGGCGTTCAAAAGGCAGGAGCCACAAATGCAAACAGAAGAGACATTTCCAGATGGAATTGCCGTCAGAGGACCAACGGCGAGGCCAACGTATCTTCAGGAAGCAATGCTGTAAGCTTTATGGTTAACCGTGCTGAACCCGTCCGGCAGTGAGGTAAGTTCACCTTTAAGTTGGACACTGGATCAAGCGACATTTAGGTAATGATGCCAGCGTATTTTCGCTGTCTTAAAGACTGGCTGAGCTGATTGTCATTCAAATAGCCAAGGATGGCGAATCCGTCGTGGCGAAAACAAAGGGCGTAATTGGTTCGGGTAAATATTAACGATGTGCTGTTTACCCCAATCTACGGGACGTCCCGATGTTCGTTCAACGATTGGCAAATGCTGGAATTTCGGTGCCGTTTGATGGTCGTCAAGCACTGTTACGGCAGGAAAATCAAATGGTTGCCACAGCTCATTTGAAAGGCAGTCTGTAAGAGCTGAAGGTCAGCGTGGATTTGGATGTCTGCGGTTGATACTATTGATCCACCGGCGTGGGACGGGTCGCAATATTTTGTCCCTTTTATAGACGACCAATCGCATTTTACGGTTTCTATTTGACGAGAAAGAAGTCCCAAGTATTCGAGAAGTTCCATCAATTCGAAGCAATGGCTGTACCGGCAACGGACAAGGCGATTTCTAAGCTGACCGTAGACCAATGTAGCAAGTACTGCACCAACGATTAGAAGGCGTGCTACAGATCAAATGGCATTCAAGTGGAGCCAATGGTCGCTTATACTCCCTACAAAATGGCTTAGTAGAACGTTACAACAGGACGCTCATTGCAATGCTCTTAAATTCGACAGGTACCAAATAATTTTTGGTTCGCAGCCACCTACACCGGAGTGTACCTAGTGAACCGACGTCCTACTTTAAGTCTTCGGTGTGAAAAGACGCCGGATAAACTTTGGCTTGGTACGAAGCCATGCTTGGGAAGATTCGAATATTTGAATGCAGGGCGTTTGCATGGATTCCAAGCCAATCACGGAAGAAGCTCGATCCAAAATCATGGTAGTGGTTATTATGACGATTCCCCAAATGGCTACATCGTTGCCCGAGAAGTCAAGTTTTACGAAACACGTTTCCCGTATGGCGCAGAACCGGATGAAACATCACAAGTTCCTCTAGTTGTTGTATTCCCGCTTGAACAAGAGAGCCTGACAATACAACACAACCAGTGCTCTCTACGCATCAAAAAACACTGCGAGGCGCAGCAAACGGGAGCGCTCGCTCTTCGGTAAGTTCTTTATTACTTTGTCGGTTACAGGATACAGAGCACGTTTGGTGACGAAGGGTTATCACCAAAAGCTGGAACAAGATTTCGCGGAAACCTACCTACAATGCTGGCCACAATACGAGCTGTACCTAGATCTAAATCATGGCCTTTTTCAAAATTATCTTCAAACACGAACTTGGATCTTCCCGGCACATCCCCATGTTCAGTCGCGATGAACACCGGGAAGCTGCTTAAAATCTAGTTTGACATATGTTTCGTCATCGATCAAAGTGCAGCCCTTGTGTTTCGGCAGAACACGGGTCTCTATAGAAGCGTGACAAACGTGAAACAGACAAATGTGTAACAAAGATTTTCGATTCCCAACACTAGAGGCATGGCTAGGAGCATCGCGCGAGGAGCATACAAATTTATTTTAGTCACACGAAGCTGGTTCCGAATTATGAACTTATTCTGATCCTGTACGTGGAAGACCATCTGGTGGTGGGACGAAATCTATCATCGATTGCGCAACGGGCGCATGACCTTGCTAAGCTGTTTGAGATGTCCAAATGTGGGAAACTGCACCATTTCCAAGTTATGAAAATCGACTACAACTACAGAGGCAGGTGTAATGAAGGTGTCCAACACTGACAAGTCATACCACGAACTATCGGGATCCCTGATGTACTTCATGCTGTGCGTTCGACCTGACGTATGTTTTCCGGTGGAATATCTTAGTAGTTTTCAGCATATCGCTACGACTCAACTTTGGCAAGAACTGAGGCACGTGGTCCGGTAAAGGCATGGCTACAAAGCAACATCATGCTGGAGGTAACTGGGTTCGATTCCCGGTCTGGTCTAGGAATTTTCGTGAATGAAAATTTCTCGACTTCCTGGGCATAGCGTATGATTGTACTGTCCACACAACTATATTAATGCAAAAATGGTACTTAGCATCGAAAGCTGTCAATTAATAACTGTGGAAGTGCATTTAGAACACTAAGTTGAGAGCAAGCAATAAGCTAATTGTGAAAGCAATAATCTTGAAATACTAAAAAAAAGAAACAATTGGTCGGATACGCGGAGGCAGATTGGGCCTTCGATATCTCTGATAGGAAATCCATCAGCGGCTACTTGTTCAAGGTGTTCGGATGTTCCGGTTCCTGGTGTAGCAAGAAGCAGCAGGCAGCAGCAACATCATCCAACAAGGCAGAATATGTAGCTCTGAGTCTGGTGGGTAAAAAGAGTCTCGAGGACCTGAAAGAGACTAGCGCACCGGTTACCATCTACAAAGACAACATAGGCGGCATATGCATGTACTGTACTCCGTGTCATGTGCTCCGTATCGCATGATGAGAGGACCACTGTCGACTGCTTCTTCATGTTTCAGGCTATGGCCGCTCCCTACATCACACACACAGAGCTACTAGTCAGACTGCGGCAGGATCTCCTCCCCAATCGGCATCGCTATGTCCTACCAAGTCTTCGGGTATATCCTTTGTGTAATGCAATTTCTTCTTTAACGTACCCATCCTAATGCGGTCTACCAAAATTCGATGAGCATTGACTTACCGCATTTACGGCAAACTTATTATCAGGCCGAGTCGTCTGAGCCATGAACGATAAACATCCTACTGGTTCCTTGTAAGGCATTTTCCTAATCTTCACCGTCTCTGTTTCGGTCTTAGGGGCCATGGACTTTTCCAGCCTCCACTCTGGATCCTCTGAAGTAGCTACCGGGTTCGCATCCACCATTCCAAAACGCCGAACGAGTTCCTGTACGTTTGGTATTCTAACGAAAGCTTGCCAGCGCGTCGATCACGCTTGATTAGAATGCCGAGGCAATGGTTAGCCTCAGCCTGAAGTTCTGCATCAAGAATCGTTTCAGGTTCTTCTTCATTTGGTCCTCATTTGTGAAAACGAGCAGATCGTCAACGTATATCGTCACTTAAAGCAACTTCTTGCCATCCAGTGTGCAGTATAAACAGGTGTTCTAGCATGCAGCATAAATTTAGCAGCGTTGCAGGCCAAATTCTTCACTTCATTCAACTTCGCATTTAGCAAACTCGATAGCTTTAGGCCCTAAGTAAGTAACGTTAGCATTTAAAAAAAAATGGACCAAAATTGTCGATTTTTCATGGGTTCACCTTCACCCGCAGTGACGAAAATACCCATGCAGCATCAATCATAGTAACCCATGAGTCAGCAGACAAAATTTGACAGCTCTTTCAGTCGAACTCTAACCGTGGTGGCAAAAACAGAAGTGTGCGCGTTCAACGAACGGCACTCCATTACGTCGAAAACGGACATCGTGCGGCACTTTGAGGACGTCGGATACGCTCGTTCCAGCATCTACAACATTTTAGCACTAATAGACAACAATCAAAGTATCGAAAGAAAGCCCGGTTCCGGACGGCCGACGACCCTGAGCGACAATAAGCACCAAAGGATGCTGAAGAGGAAAACCGAGGGAAAAGTGGCTACATCGCTCCGTGCGCTTGGCCGGGAGGTCGGTTCAACCGGCCAAACAGTGGAAAAGTACCTGGCGAACATGAACATACATGTCAGGAAGCGGAAGTCGCGTCCATTGGTTTCGAAGATGGTGCTACTGTGCCCTTAAGACCTTTCTTATGAAGACGATTTCCTACGGATTGTGTTGCCAGTTGAATGGAAAACTCGCTTTCATTCTGTTTCACAATTTTCGGAGCTGATAGTCTGCGGTCCAGCTCCGCTTTCTTCACGATAGTTCTGTCAATTCGGCCAGTTGCCTTTGAAGAACGTTCCGACCGCTAAGCTGGTGAAATAGAACCACGCTTTTTGTACATCTGCACAATCCTAGCGACCGTATCCGTGTGAAGCTGGACAATATTGGCAATATCACGCCAGTGTAGTGATGTTCAATAACCAAATTTCGAATGCTGATCGAAATTTGTGCTTTCAAGGGCATTTTGCAACAAATAACTGAATAACTAATTTTGAGCACGAAAACTCCAAGAGCACTAAATGACATCTAGACAGAATGTTTACATTCGAGAAGTTGCAGAATACACTAAAACTCTGTAAAACACTCTTAAATCGTAGTACCCGTTTGGGGGTGGATACACTTTTTTGTGTTATATTTTACCCTTCTTCCTAGTTCATCACCTAAAATCTCAAGAAAAGATATGAACGCCGTATTTTCAGTGATAATGTGAAAAATTGACATTCATCATATTTGACTGATTGTCACCAGAAAAACAAAAAATAAAATGTAAATTGGGGTGGATAAACTTGTTTTGTAGACTGTATGTGTCTCCACTTGCCATGGCACAAATGTAAAGACGTAAAATGCTAGTGAAGACACCGGGTAACTTTCCAGTATGGTGGAGTTCAAACCAAGGGATTGACGCCTAACTGTGATGGTTTGTAATGTTTGTATTCATTATTAAATTATGGCAAACTTTACAACGCAAAGAAGCCAATATTTGTCCTCTCCAATTGCTTGATTCAGCATAGGAAGAATACAGGAACAATAGAAATAATATATGAAAAGTAGCACTAACGAAATGCAAAAACTAAACAACAATAGAAACAGAACCGGAAACACCATTTCAAGAAACAAAACCGAACTCGGAGTTCCCATTCGAATTTGCATATTGGAAAACCTGAAGAGCACGGACCTTGGCTGCATCGTCATCGTCAAGGCAAACGAGATACAGCCGAAATGTGAGCCCCATTCAGGAACCGTACGAGTGGAACATCATCCTTGATTTGACCCAATTTTATGCGCGCCAGCTGGAGAACCTCCCGAATGTACAGTTATATCTGCTATCGAAATTATCATAAAACCTACGTCATCGCGCTGGGCGAGAGCAGAATGCATCCGATGTGGGAGTAGAGACACATAAAACGGGGAAGAATCCGCCGCGCTGGTGGTGAGGCCATGTGATAAAACAAACGGCGTCCTCGAGGTTGGCTGGCGTCGTTATGGTGTGTCTTTTATGTGCTGGTCGTGCAGAACCGTTCGCTTGATGAGCACCGAAAGCATCCAGATCATCAATAATCGAGACAGAGAGAGAAAGACAAACATTGACATCGGGAAGAGAGTGACTTGAGTTGAGAGTGGTTTTCGGCTGTGTTTTGATTTCTCTTTTTCTCTCGGGATCCGGGAATCAATCGAAAACTGTTGCCAGGTTTGTGGAATTTTGAAGTTTTGAAACGGACGTTTTAGAACAAGGAATATCTAGTAGACGGTTTATCACTGAAGTTTCGTATTGATGAATCCAAATTGGAAAAAAAGAAGAAGACGCAAAGTGGTGATGTTTTTGACGTCTGTTTTCATGGTCGAATAATCGAAAAGAAAGATGAGGATTAGTAATTACCAGTAGACTACCAGACGAGTAAATTCATAAGATTGCGTTATGATTATTTGCCACATGAAATCCGTAGGTATTTAATTAATCTGCCTTAAGAAATATAATTAAAATGAAGTAATACATATATGTCCAGTATTTTTTTTTTCTTGCTGTTGTCTGATAGTTGGTCCATCTTGTTGGTGCAGTGACTTGACCACTAGTATATATCAACACTTGTAAGCAGGAAATCTTTAATGCGTACAAGAACAACGTCATGTGAAACAAAATCCATTCAAAGGTCAGGCTTATGAAATTCCAAAGCATCGTTCATAAATTGGACCTTATGAAATTCTTAAGTTAATTGTCTTGAGTGTTGTACATGACGCCTCAGAATATTGTCTGTTTGTCAACTTGGTGTTTTAAATGCATTTCTACAGTTATCAAATAAGAGTTTTAGATTCCAGTTCTTTTTTACAGTACACTCTTGGAAAATTTTACAGTATTCGGTAATTTTTTACCGAACTTTCAACAGCTGAACGTTCGGTAACCCGATTTACCGGATTTTGGTGAAATTTTACAGTATTCCGGTAAAAAAATTACTGGAGCTTGTCAAATTTTACCGAAATCCGTTAAATCGGATTACCGAACTGTTCAGCTGTTGGAAGTTCGGTAAAAAAATACCGAATACTGTAAAATTTTCTATGTGTATATGATACAGGGTTGCCCCATGCACAGATTTATCTAGATTGAGACGGATTTTTTTTCATATTTTTTTAAAATTATTAAAAGATTTTTTAGATCAACCAAAATTTTAGGATTTTTGGAAGCTTGCCTACTCAAAAACCTCAAATTTAAAATATAGTACATTTTCTCGAGTAATTGACATGATTAGGCCTAAAAGCCATTTGTAAACAATGACTTCAAACGTTGATACTCTTCACGAATCACGAGAATCCTACACACTTAGAAAAATTTACATTATTCGGTAATTTTTAGCCGAACTTTCAACAGCTGAACGTTCGGTAATCAGATTTACCAGATTTCGGTGAAATTTTACAGTATTCCGGTAAAAAATTACCGGAACTTGTCAAATTTTACCAAAATCCGGTAAATTGGATAACCGAACTATTCAGCTGTTGAAAGTTCGGTAAAAAATTACCGAATACTGTAAAATTTTCTAAGTGTGTATTATATCCCGCTACTCCATATGGTAGAGCTGACATTCTTCTACCAGATGCTGCTTTTGTTTCACGAGAGTGATTCAAGATTCAAGAGAAAACGGCATTCAATATCATTGTTTACAAATGGCTTTTAGGCCCTTAACATGAATTACTCGAGATTTTAGGATCTAATAATTGAAACTGACATTTCAGTAACAGATGACAGTGAGTTTTTGTGCTCCCAAAAGATTTCTCCGTAATTTTTTTGAAATAATTTTTTTTTTTTAATTTAATGGATAAATAGTTCAACAAAAATTCCTTGAGATATTTCTTCTGGCGTTTCTAAAGGTATTCTTTGGGAGTTTGTAGGAATTCTACCAGGGATTCTTTCTGGCATTTCATCGGCTGTTTTTCAAAACTGTCTTGTGATGAAATTTTTGGAGCCATCCAAAGGATGGATCTCTCAGCACACTTTTCTCGTGTGCTTTTTTCTTAGTTTGTCTACAAGCGTTGTAATGTTCTGGGAGTTCCCGTAATGTGCCGAAGGTGCCGATGTGTTGACAATCCACTTTTTCTGCTGTGCCTGGCAACCAGGTAATGCATATTGGTAAAGTTGCTAATTCTTTTTTCTATAAGCTCAACTGTCAAAAGTTTTCTTCAGTGTGCCAAACATGTAGTATAGATTGAAAATCAAAGTACCGCAAAAATTAAACATGTTCATCTAGTGTGTCAGGTATCGTGGCTGGCACACTGTTCTAAGCGACTTACCCTTGGAGCCATCCATGACACCTGAAGGAAATGCACAAACACTATTAGGTTATTGCTAAAGTAATTCTTTGAAAAAATCCTGATCTGTTGGAGAAATCCATGAAGATTTTTTCATTAGTACTTATATTAAAGAGGATCATGAGCGTTCAGGCACCTGAAAAGTATCCATTCTACTTCTTCAAAACAAAGTTGGAAGCAAAGTATTTTACCAATATGTTCGGCCGTTAATCACAGATAAAAAAGATTTTTTTGGCAAAACTTAAAGATGGGAACGAAAAATAATGTGGCAACCCTTGAATGATAGGATTGGGTTACTAGACTATCATCACTTTGTTATTAGAAGATCGGGAATCAAAGCCAGCTACCTCCAGCATGGTGCTACTTTATAGCGGCATATTTGACGACGGAGCAAGGAGAGGACCCACATTTTCCAAATCTTAAAAAAAAATCCTCTGAAAATCGACTTCGCACCCAGGTAATTTTATTTGCAAACACATAAATGTCATGTTATACTGCAAATCAATTGCGTGTGGTTATAGATAATAATTCAAATAAGCAATCATATTACTGTGAAGTGTCCATGTGAGCCTTCGAGCAGTTACAGTGCTACCTCAAGCGCGGCCCAAAATAGCGCATATTGGTAATCTCCCCATGTAGGCCATGATTCTCAGATATTTGCTAAATCAAACTTGTTGCACCTGTTTTAAAGTGAGCAATGGTTTAATTACTAATGTCTCTAGCTCGATCTACCGATACTGGATCGATTTAGAAGCGAAAACATTTTCTTCATGTCAAAACTGTCCCCAGAAGAAGCCGTCTGCCGTAGCAGGTCCGTTATCTGCTGAGCGGCATCAATCTGATCCATGATGACTTATTTATCAAACTATCGAGGCTAAATTATATTCGATATAAAATTGCTTATCCATCAACGGATCGATAGTTACGGACCTCGATTTTTTATTCGCAATCTAACGACATTGCTTTTTGCTTTTTATTGTTATTTTTGTACTGCGACTTTTTTTTACTTATTCTGATCTATATTTCTTTTGTTCATTGATGCCTTACATGTTCGTAAAGCAAAATGACGAAAAAATTGTCGTGTATTATCTTAATGATTGCATAATGGTTTTGGTTTGTTTCGAGAATTTCAAAAACTCCATAAAAATAATATATTCAAACTACAACTAACCTAATCTATTATGTCCACTTAACTTACTATTTACAAATTTTCAATCAGCACTTGTTTGGAAGTAATACATTTTTACACAAACCTGTTTCTAGTTCCGTCAATATTATAATCTATTTTCGAGATGTTCACCTCTCGATAGAGGTCAGATATCAGGTATAATCGGATCATTCTAAGCCGTTTTTTTCTGCGCTACCTGAATTTTGTTCGTATCAATTTGTGCACATTATTTCCAAAACATTGCTCACAAGTACTAGGTTGCCTAAAAAGTCCCTTTAATATGAAACACGAAAACATTTTTTGGACAAATTCAGTTTTATTGTTCAACATACTCTCATTTTAGGTCGATACAGCGAGTCCAGCGATTTTTTTGATTTTTTTATCCCATCCGAATAGCACTCCTTCGGAAGTCCTTCAATATAGCCATCGGTTTTAGCTATGAGCTCATCATTTGAGTATAATGGCCTGCCGGTGAGCCCTCTCTTCAGGTTTGAGATCAAATAGAAGTCACTGGGAGCCAAGTCTGGCGGATACAGTGGATGGGGAACCAAATGATATCGAATTTCATTCGATTTTGCTTGAACAATTGAGGATGAATGAGCAGGCGCATTGTCATGATGATAGAGCACACTTTTTCTCTGCAGTAATTCGGCCGTTTTTTCTGGACTTCATCTTTCAAACAATCCAATAACTCTGCATAGTATGCGCCTGTTATGGTTTTACATTTTTCAAGATAGTCGATGGGAAACCTGAAGCGATGGCTCACCGGTAAGCGATTATACTCAAATGATGAGCTCATAGCTACATCTTGCGCATCCCAAAACACGGAGGCCATAACCTTTCCCGCCGATTGTTGCGTTTTCGGGCGCTTCGGAGCACTTTTGCCCGGTTCAACCCACTGTTTTGCCTGCTGCGATGACTCCGGTGTGTATTAATGGATCCAAGTTTCAGCCATGGTTATGAATCAGCGCACAAACTCCTTCGGATTGCGTGTAAACTTGTTCAAATTCTCCTATGAGGTTGTAAGACAAATGCGTTTTTAGTCCATTTTAAGCAAACTTGGCACCCATCGCGCGCAGAGCTTCTTCATACCCAAAACGGAACAAAGGATGTTGCCAACTCATTCCATTAAAATGCCTAAAGCCTTAGTTAGCTCTCTCAATTTCACTTTTGGATCCTCCAATCCTATATCATGGATTTTATCGACGTTCTCTGTTGTGGTGACCTCATTTGGGCGTCCAGAACGCGGTGCATCAACTCGTAAGGCCACAACGAAAATCAGCAAACCACTCATGAATTGTTTGAATCGACAGAGCAGAATCTCGAAAATACTTATCCAGCTTGGATTTGGTTTCGGCAGCCGTTTTCAGGCAGCCTAAAAGTTCAATTATTTCGTATGAATGAGACAAAAGACAACATGCTTGTTAATCGAATAGGAAAGCAGAAAACCATTTTAGCACAACTCATAATCTATAAAATTATTCCCAATTGTCATGTATAGTACGCTAACAATGCACAAAATTTTCAAAACTATTTAAGACTTCTCTCTTTTTTCGTGAAAATGCGAGGGAACTTTATTCAATGTGAAGAAATCTTATAACCATTGCTACTGCAGGAATATTCCGAATTTGGTTGGAACTGTACCAGGCTTACTATTATTTTTAAATTTTTAAAGTTAATACAACGTGTGTAGAAAAAGTTATGTTATTTGCTGCGTTAACTAATACATATGGAATGGTTGATTTGGCATTAATTTATGGCTTAGTTCATGTAAGTTAAGCCTGATATCTCCCGAAGCCGGTCTATTACGTACGTTTGCGTTGGCTCACAATTGAACGAGAGAAAATTTTACGGGTCTTCAAAATTTCTGTGTAGAAAACGAATAACTTAATTAAATCTCTGTTAAATTGTAGGAGATAGAGCGATGATAGCTTTAAAAAATCGATAACATTAAGAGAACTATAAGAAACACATTGTAAGCTATAAGTATGTTGACACAATAGTTACGAACTTTAGCACTGTTTAGAATTTCAGAGAAAAAAATCTTAATTCATTGCACTTTAAAAATATAAAAACAGGTCTTCTGTGATACGGTGGGTGGTTCCTTTTCTCGACTATCGGCTTGCAACCATTTGAGCAGATTGTATGTAGTTAGGATCTATGATGAACTTGGTACTTGATTAGAGCCTCCCTTAGCCCAGTCGGTAAAGCTTAAAGAGCAAAACCATGCTGGATAAATGAGGAAGGACCTTGCTTCAGGAGACCCTACTGTATATAGATAAGAAAAGGCAAACAATCCTTAGAGCCCATAAAGGGATTCTCCAGGAAGTTTGAGTCAGTTCATGATAGAGATGAATTTCATAGAAAATCAAAGCGACATTCGGAAGCGCCATGCGATTTGTCTTATGCAGCACACAAAAACAGACATTTTTAAAGGTTCCTATAGCTTTTTTTTGAAAACTTGTTTATCACTAAGTGGATTGTCCACTAATCCCAGTTAGCGAACAGTTACTGTTGTTTAACTGAGAGGGTTATATGCCAATGAGGCGACAAAATGCTCAAAATCGATCATGCCAAAATATTGCCAAACTTTCAGAATATATATTATGTAAATTAGATGAAAAATCAAAATTCAAGCACCCTGAGCCACCTTTCAGCGAACTGAAATACATCTTGTTTTAATGCTCCATTCGATTTGTTTAGGATCGAAAAAATAAACACAAACCTTGAAACTGTATAGCCAGCATGTTCATCTACCAACCTCCTGGTCCATCCGCCGGTAGATTCAATTTGTTAATCTGTTCGTAGGA
The DNA here is from genome assembly GCA_034211315.2 of Aedes japonicus. Taxonomy (NCBI): domain Eukaryota; kingdom Metazoa; phylum Arthropoda; class Insecta; order Diptera; family Culicidae; genus Aedes; species Aedes japonicus. The sequence goes on along the minus strand of JASCZW010010627.1, from coordinate 17,629 downwards.
ATTAGCACCAAAATCAAAATCGAGCACTCGACACTAAAGAAGTATGTTTTAGTCTTCTATTTTTGAATTTTCTAAAATGTGAACAAAATGTCCAACCAAAATTCATGTGAACCGGGGTAATCAAAAGTGCCAGTGAATAGTATAGAATTAGATGATCATTCAGTTTTCCAAATATATATATATATTAAAAGAATAGTGCTCTATTTCAGATAGATCTCACCATTTTATATGAACAAATCGTTTAGAACGAACGAAACTGTCAAGGAATTGGAAACACTAGAGTGTCTAACGAAGGAGTTGTCGAAATTGCAAACAAAAGAGGCATTTCAAAGCAGCCTGCCCTGTTAAAACTAAGGAAAAACTTGGATATGAATAACGGGAAACGAATTTATATGCGCTCTATTAGGGTTAGAATATAAACATCATCGACTGTTAGATTGGATGTGTGGAGTGGCCATCCACGACTCATTGAAATCTGAATTCGCCGGAAGAATGGCAACATATGACAAAACCGATCATCGTTGTATTCTCGTTGTTTGAGGGGTGTAGCCAATGACATCTCGTGGGTTTCAAAAGTGCCTGAGCACTGTTTAATAGCGCTCTTATAGAACTATCTAAAGCCTACAGCTCATACACAACATTGCCACATGGCTACACACACTGGTAGATTCCATCGACGTTGACCAGATTTTTGAACATCTTGGAAGCAGACGATGCATTGATTTCAGCTGATGAACAGCTGAATAAAACGTTTTTGTAGGATCTAAAATATCCGTAGAATTTGATTGGCATTTAAACCCATTTTCAAACTAAGCTTGGCTGAGCTAAGGTATGATGTCTTTTATTGGATTCATGATTGCATTTCACCGATCTGGGTACGATTTTTTTCCGTGTAATTCATCTTATTTCACTCTGACTTTCGATGTTCAAGTGTTCAAGATTATCGACATTTTTAGAGAATCGAGTTTTGGATTCACTGAGTGGAAGTTTTATGAATACTAGGAACGTGGTGCTATTCTTATTTTGTTATGTCTCACTTCAAAAAGCCATAATAAAGTCCACGCATTATAACAGTGGTATATAAACAGTCTCATAACGGCTTCATTTCTCATAATTTTATAATAAAGATGGGAAATGGCGCGATGAAGCTTTTTTTTTTTGTCGGCAGCCTCTGTTTTATTCGGCTTTCCCTTTATTTTAACATGTGTAAAAAAATGTTCGATTGTAGACAATACGATAGCAGCAACATTTTTGGGAGCACATTGTTCATGTGGAGAAAAATATTACATAAAATAATGGATCACTGTTTGAGAAGTGATCAAATTAACCAATATGTGATCGACAAGGTACCCGTGAACCTTTTCATGTTTTACATTACGAAATTTGAAAGTTTATTTTAAAACAGGAAGCTAAAATTTAGTGACATCTTAGCTCATAAAGCATACAAGAGAAATGAAATTGATGAAAATCTATCACTTTATCTGGCCATATGCGATCAACTGAGTTTAGAAATAAAAAAAAATGCATATGAAAAGCATAATACACGGGTAGAGAATAATATTAAGTCAGATCCTAAATCATTTTTTAACTATGTTAAAGTCTAAGAACTTTCCGTCAAAAATACAATTAGACAACAGGACTGGCAACACAACAAATGACATTAGTAACTTATTCGCTGATTTCTTCCAGGACATCTATACTTCTCATGACGATAATGAGCGTGACTTGCAATATTTCTCATACCTCCCCGAGGTAATGACGGAGATTTCAGTTGATAATTTATCTTACATGCGCATACATACATAATTAATCTTACGTGCGCTTGAAACTTTGGATGCTTCAAAGGGTGCTGGACCAGACGGCTTACCACCTATATTTTTAAAATCTCTTTCAAAGGAGCTAGTTAAACCATTATTTTGGTTGTTTAATTCTTCATTGGAGTCCAGCGTTCTCCTTGCTGTTTGGATAGAATCTTTTTTGATCCCAATTTTTAAAAGTGGAAACAAATCTGATATTAAAAATTATCGTGGGGTTGCTATATTACCAAGGATCCCAAAACTTTTGAATCTATCATAAATGATAATATATTTTCGCAGGTGAAGACTTTAATTTCTAATAAACAGCATGGTTTTGTTAAAGGGCAATCAACAGTCACATTTGATACAATTTGTAACTTTTTCTTTGAACGTAATGGACAAAGGAAATTGTGTTGAAGCGCTATACACAAATTTTAGTAAAGCATTTGACAGAGTTGATATTCCACTGTTGTTTTTTAAATTATACAAAATGGGATTCAATCCTGGGCTACTGAAATGGATTGAGTCTTACTTGACTCATAGAACGCAAAGAGTAAGATTTGAGGGAAAACTTTCAACAATTGTGAACGTTACTTCGGGCGTGCCACAAGGGTCTCATCTTGGTCCATTATCATTTATTTTATTTATCAATGATATAGAACACATTTTGAGCTTCCTTCATTTTTCAATATATGCAGACGACATGAAACTTTTCATGGAGATATGTGAGACATCAGACCTCGAATTATTTCAACACGAAATTGACAATTTCTACATATGGTGTGAGAAAAATTTGTTAGAACTTAATGTAAAAAATGCAATTCCATTTCGTTTCCCAGAAAACACGCAATATTACAAAAGTCTATTACACTCGGCTAGAAAACTGTTGAAAGATGCAGTCAAATTAGGGACGTAGGTGTTATACTTGATTCCAAATTAACTTTTGCCGAAAATTATAATAATATCCTTTATAAAGCAAGCAACATGCTCGGGTTTATCAAAAGGTTTAGCTTGAACTTTAATGATCCATACACCATCAAAACGCTGTACATAACATTTGTGAGACCCCTTCTTGAATATTGTAGCTTAGTTTTTTCTCCATATCAAGATATAAATGCAAGCCGTATAGAGTCAGTTCAAAAACAATTTTCGTTATTTGCCCTACGAAAGTTAGGTTGGACGACTTTACCTATGCCGTCTTATGAGTCACGATGTATGTTGATTAACTTAGATGGGCTTAATAAAAGAAGAGAATTTGCAATGATAGATTAGATTTTAGAAAATCTTAACTACTACGCTCCCTCTCGTTTCCTAAGAAATAGACAATTATTTTACATAAACAGTCAAAGAACAAACTATGCAAAGAATGGGTCTTTCAATAGGATGATGTCGTGTTATAATAAGTATTGCGATTTAGCAGATGTGACTATGAATAAAAAGGAGCTTAGGAAAATTCTCATTTCACGGTTAGGGTAAATTAAGGTATAACAAATTAGACTTTAAGTATTATTTGTAAAACAAAACTGGTGCTACAAAAGATTGACGCCAAATAAATAAAAATAAACACGTTTAATAAAAGTTGAAGGCATAAATTTTAATACACATGATGCGCGGGTTTTCTTCTGAAATAGTTCATGGCCACTCGAGGCCAAACGGGAACCTGTTCCGGAAAGACAAGTCCAAGGAAAAATCATCAGATGGCCGAAAAACGTTGAAAAATGTCCTACTGAAGAAATTTCATGAATTTTGGTTCCCATATTGCCAGGGTTTCTTTCTAAATATTTTCATGGCTACTCTTTAGGTCCCACGGGAACCTGTTACAGAAATGGCCGTTGCAGGAAAAATTTGGCATATGGCCTCACAATGGAATAGAAATAGTTTCTAGGAATTATTCCATAGATTTTGACATCCATTCCCGGAAATTCAATAGATGTTTCCGAATAGTGTCTCCTTTACAGGACCACAGCCCAGCCCCGGTAGCCCGGATTTACGGGAACCAGATGAATTTAAATGGTCATTGTTGATAATTTTGAATGCAGCGGTTCCAAAAGAATTAAAATCGGTCAATAATTGCCACAGTTATCACACTGTCGATCACTTAAAGGTGTTTTATTTTGTCGAATACATAAGGATTAAAGCTAAATGACCAATTGTTCAAATGAATACACTCAAGTGTATTGCTTTGATGGAAGCATCCTCAATGTCAAAGATTACTTGCTAGAAAAGGCAACATGCACATTGAGAATTCTTTAACTCTAAAACTGAGTTATTTTATTCCTCAATATCATTCTGGCATCCCTGACATATCCATCGGTTCCAGGGAAAACGCATAGGATGAGCAGAGAAGCGACACAGCAGGATCGAGGTCATTGAATTGTAAACAAGAAAACAGGACAAAGCGATCAAACCGACCAACCCTTCCAAGGGGTATAAAAACAAAACAATCGAGCGGATACGTACACACACACACATACAACTTGAATCTCTTGATGGAGAAACAAAAAAAACGACACTGCCCACTGCAGATAAAGTGCTGACACCTAGCATAACAAAGAGAGCAAATGATATGCAATCAGCTTGCTGTTGGCTTTGCTGCCCTCGTCGCACTTGCATTCAGGCATTCCCACAACACAATAAACCCACCTCCCCAACCCCGCTCACCCCCGCACCCAGCGTCGTTATGTAAATCATATTATTTTCAATGTTATAGCTTTACAAATGGCTCTCTAACCTGTCACATTGGCTATTCCGCTGGACCGTTGATGGCTAATCTCCTCTCAGCCCAATTCGATGATCTTGTCTTTACACCGATGCCGCCAATCGAAGCGCACTTCTAGTTATTTAACAACAATACCGACTTGTATAAATAAATGGTTTCGATATTTTTAGAATGCACCAACAATAGCCACACATTTCAAACGAGCAGAACAATTATTTTCCCGTGTTTTTAGCACTGTTGTTTGATCTCTCTCGTTTTCTCGTAAGCTTGGCACAGAGGGAAATTTTTTATTCTTTCTTTTCGTTCACGCTGAATTCACTTTTCTTCGCACTCTTCACTGGCAAAGGTGACAGTGGATCAAAGCAATCATTCGATTTCACTTCGTTCGGCTCTGCTCAGCTGTCGAGCCCCATCAAAGTTGGCCAAAACAATTTTCCACGCGCAATTTGGGCAGGCACACTTGGATTTCGATTTTCTCCTGCTGTTATGTATGCTTTTGCTCAATTAAAATTTCATACTTTTCTGGTCGTGTTTTCTTCGATACACATACACCAACACACACCAGTGTAGGCTTCTGCAGCTTCCTTTGATCCCGATTTTTTTTTCTTTTCTCCAGGCAGATTTCACTCTTCTAACTGGTTGAAATCATAAAGACACTTTCGAGTACAAAAGGAAATCCAATCAACACGCATAAAACCAACTAACCAAAAACGCCTCGAATGGTAGCTAAAAGTTTCCTGTCAGGAAAAAACAAAAATTCTACGCATACGCGAGGTCGTCCCTCCCACGAAACTCTACTTGGAACTACTACTTCCCCCCGGATTGGCGGAAGAAGAAGGTGCTACTTGCTAAGCAGACAGAAGTGAACTGATCCAAGAGGTCGGACCGAGCCGCTCAATACGGCATCAGGAAGCAATGATTGAGCCTGCCCGCTGCTTGCTCTGCTGCGCCTGCTGCTGGTGTTGTCTGCCTGCCTGCTGCAGTATAGTGATTGTTGTATCGTCATTTCGATGTACGCGTTGTGACGACACGAGCATGGGAGAAGCGGATCCGTTCGCCTACTTTTGTTTATTATCATATTATATGTTGCTTCTGTTTTAGTTGCTATAGTTGAAACACATTGTTAAGCACAAAAGTTGAAGAAAATTCGGAAACAATTGGTTTCACTGTACATAGTCAGTGCCCCTAAAAAGCAAGTATGGGAACGCACCTACAATTAGCAAGAGCGGAGAGAATTCTCTGTCGTCACTGTAAATGAAGTGTAAATAGCTTGAGCGAGGGCCCCCAGCTGAGCTCTCTGTCAAAATATCACATTGAAGCAAATGCAATGCACAAAACGGAATGAAAATGACGTTCATGCGAACGAGATGCGAATGCGAAGAAATGTCAAATGGCAGGGGATGATAAAACTGGAGACACTGGCGAGAGATGGTTCGAATCTTGGATTAAGTTTAGTACTGTTGATGTTGGGATGCTCAAGTTATGAAAATGGTTCAAATTCACATTGTAGAAAATTTGTGCAACCAAATTTTAAGTATTTGCAGTTAAAATTAGAGTCTTCTTTTTCAGTTTTCGGTGAGTGCTCCCCCTTTTAACCCGATTGGCCATAAGGAATCTGTGCCGGAAAAGTGCATATTTCGCCACGATTTTCATCGGATCATGCTTTTCTAGAATTTTTGTGATCTTGGATTGATCTTTACGAGATCGATCCTTTTGATATCGATTTTCGATTTTGAAATTGATCATATGACATTTAAAAAAATGGAATAGATCATCTTTCGTTTGGATCTTTTCCATCTTCGGAAAATGAACCATAATAAAAACGATAATTTTTTTTTGAATTTATTTATTTGTACAGGCTTAATCGAATCAAGTTTACAGCGAAAAATGTTAATTGTATATGCTAAACTGACGGACCTGTTGCTGAACTATATGGAAACCAAATGATTTGATTTATTTTGACATGACTAGTGTCTATGTGAAACAGTTCATGAACAAAATTGTGGTCTTGTATGGCTCACACACAAAAATACGTAGTTATACCAATACAAAATAGGAATCAATTCAACTAAAATTTTGGTTTGAATATGGAACAATAAAACTGATGAACTAATTCAACAAAACCTTTGAGTTGAAATAAAACTTCATGCTTTACAGAATTGAACACCATGTTTTATTGTGCAAAAAAAAATGTTGGTCTTAAACAAACTAAACGCATTTGTTGGAATAATAAACATTGACCTAAATGAAAATTAAAATAAAACTTCATACATGCTTCATAGAACTGAATGTCGTGTTTTATTGTTCAAAACATATTTTCTTAAGACTAAGATGTAGAATATGTCAACCCGATTCGGAAGACCACTTTGCGTTTATTGATACCAGTCAACTGGTTTGTCAGTTATCTGCAAAGAGAAAAACTCGTTAGTAATCTGTTTTATAATTGATTATGTTTAAACTAACATTAGAAAAGCCTCTGCTTGTGACAGAAAATTACCATATCATCAGCACTTAGACACTTTTGAACAATTACAATAACAATCGGCAGGCTGACAGTATTAAATCTAGGCAAAATCGTCAAAAGGTCGAAAGGAACAATAGTAAACAATGACTTATAACTTAAATTTCCTGGAAATGCCAGGTTGCTTACATCTATATCTACTACCGATGGGAAGGTAATAACTCCTTCTATCTGTTTCTGGTGCTATATTGGTTGTGGGAGCAAGCAGATCCCAGAAAAATACGCAAGAGGTCATTGTTTACAAATGTTACTTTCGACCTATTGACTATTTTGTCTAGAAATGTGCGCGCATGATTATTGTGACGTCCTTAATGGACTGCCACAGTATTTCTAGGTGCAAAAGCTACTTATTTCTCCGAGTGTGGAGACGTATTTCGCTTATACACGCTACGAATTCTTTTTCTCTAGGAACTATTTGTTTCTCGTGTTACCGAGAGACTTTTTCAAGAGCCAAATCAAAAAGTCCATTCGAAACTACTTGTTTTTCCTTTACAGAGATACGTTTTCGTTTCAGTTAGGGAGATTGAAGATCGGAATTTCGGAGTTACTACTGAAAGAACCTTGGAAGGGGTTAGGATCTTAATGCTACATGGTGTGTTACTGATTTTCAATTTTGACGTATTTAAATTACATCTACCTTCCTTTTCTAATGCCTTACTACAGCATATTTTTGTCTCAACCTTGACCTACAACAAATTTTTGTCTTAATATTTAAACTATCCTTGAGTGTGTGGTGATCTATCATCATAGATCTTATTGCACTTTTGCTGTGCTCTATATACTGCTAAGGCACTACATACTAATGCACTTATGCTGAGGCCCTTCCAGATCTGGCAATTTGCTTCAATCAGTTCTATTTTGTTTGGCTTCTCGTCCAGATCTGAGAGGGCTCATAATTTGGGAGTGTTAGCTCATGGTCCAATATTGCATAACATTTGTATTCGTTGCACTAGAAGAAACGTCCTTAAATAGGACGAAGGAAAAGGAAAGTGATTACCACCGGATGCATCCATGCGTGGACGTGTTTATTGCTAAGCTTCATTTGTTTTTTGCTTCTATATATCCTTATGTAAACGAGTTATGCTCTTTTGTCTTCTACTTATCATTTAGGTTTTCTAATTATAACATCAACATCGTTGAAAAAAAAAAAAAAAAAAAAATTATATTTTGTTAAAAAAAATATAACTCACTTTAGTTTAAAAGAATGTGATTGTTATAAATAAAATACTATTTAAATTAATATCACGCAGCGGTTATTCCAAGGGTTATTCCTTTAAATAATTTTATTTGTTTGGTTTGAATAAAATTATGAAATGATTTGGAACTTTTTTATGAATTGAAACAACAACAAAACCTTGTTTGTAAAAGTAACAAATCATTTTGTTGAGTGATTTCTTTGCGTGCTAAGTAATAGCGATTGATGGCGAGAAATGGCCCCGCACCCTATACGGTTTCAATAAGATGATTAAAAATCGGCAGTGTAATAAATAGTAATGGGCCAAGATGAGAACCTTGGTGCACCAAGGGCTGACTACTGGTAAATTTGATTGCTTTTCTATTGTTGTTTTCAAATCACATTTTTTCTCCTCCTGAAGGTTCCCTCGGCGTATCCTGGTTGTCCCGGAATGGTCAATATGGTCATTCGTCCATTTAATTACTAGTAGATTGTTTACAAAATGTTATAAAGCCGTCGAAAGGCATAATAGGTTCCTCCGACCTGTCTAGATTGTCCTATAATGGCGAATATGGTCATTGGGCCATATCAATGCTGAAAGTATACTTCTCATGAAAAATCATGAAGTTTGAGCCGTCAAAAGTCATGTTTCGCTAAAAATCTGTATTTGTCCCGTCTTAAATGGTTCTTCCAGGGCATCCGGGTTGTTCCAGAATGGCCAATATGGTAATTTATCCATTTCAAGGCTAGAAGTACACTACTCAACAAAAATCATGAAGCTTGAGCCGTCGAAAGGCATTTTTCGCCGAAAATTGGTATTTGTCCCCTCCACAATGGTTATATAATATGGTCATTGACGCATTTCAAGACAAGAAGTAAACTATTCATAAAAAATCAGAAAGTTTGTGACAAAACATGTCCTATTCCGGTACAGATTCCTTGAGGCCAATCGGGTCTAAAAGAGCAATTCTCACCAGAAACTGAAAACTGGGCTCTAATAAGCATTTTGACTGCAAAGACATTAGAATTTGGTCACATATAGTTTCCACATTGTGAGTTTGAAATCCGAGTAAAGATGACTCGAAATTCCTCATTCGTAACAGCCCTTCAGAAATGTCAAAAAAAATAAGTTTAGATGCAGGAACGTAATTTCCTATGATTTAGGAAAAATAAAAAAAATGCAAACGTTTATGCTTATTTTGCATATTTTTGAAAGTTATAGCATTTTTCAATCCATTCCAGGTCATATTGACCCCGAAAACCGAAGAAGGTTAAAAGAATGACACACCTGTTTTGACTAAACCAACAATTCAAACTTGTTGAGAAGTGAAAATATCAAATATCATCTCGTATCGCCCCTGAAAATATTTGCACTAAGGAACCGAATACCTGTATTTATACTTATTAATTGTTTCATCTTCGCAATATTTGCAGTATTGTTTATGTCGTCATATCGAAAATACATAAATTAATTATCACATTTTTTAATGAAATATTTTACTATCTGTTATTGATTTCATTCATTCATTCATTAAATTATGTATTGAATATTTTATGCATTAATTTTTTCATGAATGGTTTTTCTTTTGATTTATTCTATTACTTACTAATACGGTTCTACATTTCATTCAAGCTAAAGCTAATTGATTAACCAAGTAATCAATAAGCAGTTCCAAAAGCCTCTCTACGGCAGCCTACCAAACATATAAGTTACCTTAATTGCAACATAAATGCCGCTTTTGGCCTAATATACGGCTGCTTTACTGCAATCCTATGATAATGCTTCATCAATGCTAATTTGTATTGTAAATGCCTATTACAGGCTACCTGAATAAAAATAACCATACAATTACAATACAATAATATAAAATAACATTAAAATCTGTTACCGACCATAAATCTTATTGTTCGTGAATCAGAGAAATGAAACATGCATATTGTTACTACACTACATCTACAATTTACTCTATATGCTAGGATTTTCAACAATTGTGAAACAATACAATTAATAGATGTCGATGTCTCTATTTACATTAGATTCTATTGTGGTGACACTAAATCCTATTGTCATCTTATCGTTGTAAACAATACTATTAATTGTACATACTATAGATTCAGTTGTATGGTTACAGTATATTCAATTGTAAATATATGAGTTTTTTTTATTCGGGTGAAAGCATTAACCTAGCCTTTGAAACTCAACTTTAAAACAGATAGCATTCAAGATGCTGTCATAATGCTAATATAATGCTTGTAGCATCTGAAATGATTAAGGGTTGATTAACTGCATATGCATATCCATAGATTTTTTAAAAGCTTTATTTATTTCGTTTTTGATTTGTTTATTTGTTTATTTCTATATTTATTTATTGATGAGTTGATTTATTAATTTTTTTGCTGTTGGTTTGTTCTACATACGTTGTTTGAATTTTGTAAGGTTTTAGAATATTGATTTATCTTTTAATTAATACTTGTTTAATATTTTTGATTACCGTCAGCTTATTAAATGTAAATTTTTTTAGGTCTAGATTTTTGATTTATTTAATTTAATTGTTTTGGTAAAACAATACATAAAAAATGAATTTCTGTCTGTCTGTCTGTCATAACCTTATAGACTTAGAGACTCTGGAACTACTAAACCGATTGGCGTGAAATTTTGTATGGAGAGTTTTTAGGGCCGGGTAAGGTTTCCCTTCCGCTCTCTGGAAGGATGGGGGCTGCCATACAAACGAAACATACATTTCTGCATAACTCGAGAACTAATCAATCAAACGGAAACTAATTTGGCATGTGGGGGTTTTTGATGGCAGGATATGTTTCTATGGTTGTTCGAGACCCTCTTGAGGCTCGGGGCTCTTATACAAATGAAACACATTTTTTCATAACTCGAGAACTAATCAAGCAAATGGAAATAAATTTGGCATATGGTGGGTTTTGAAGGCAATGACTTTATGGTCGTTTGAAAAACCTCCTTCTGTGAAGAAGAGGCTTTCATACAAATGAATTCCAAATTTCAATCAAACATGAGAATTATACAGGTAACTACAACACAAAATGTGTATTTTTCAGGTTAGAAGCATGTTCTGATAAAAGCTTGAACCTCTTTTTTCATTCCAAAAAATAACCATAAATGTGCCAGTTTATGTCAGAATTGATTTTTACTTTTTTCATCTGTGGACTTACTTATTTATAAATTGATAAAATATTTATTTATTTGATTGTTTCACGCATTTATTTGTTGATTTACTTTCTTTTATTTTATTTTTTTATGTTTACAAATATATTCATAAATTTATTAATCTCTCAACTTATGTAATAATGTTTTCATTTATTGGATTTATTTGATGATTTTATTATTCATAAATTTGATGATATTTTTTTTTACCTGTTTGATTATTGACTTATTTATTTTTCAATTTATTTAAATTATGACATCTTTTATTCTTTTCAACACGACAATCTATTTATCTTTTATCTTTTATCGACAATCTTTTATCTTACTACACGACAATATTTTTATTGATTATTGATCTATATATTTGGTTATTCTTCATTGAATGTATTTTTTTTTTTGTTGAAGCACTTTTATTATATAGTTCAAAATATTCTTCATTGATTGTTTTATTAATCAATGATATAAATGTTCTACAAATATTATATAAATCAATCTATTTATTGGCTCGTCCATTAGTATAACAATTTATTAATTTATTTTTCATAAATAATTTACGCATACAAACTTCTTCTGTTATTTATAAATATTGTTTTAATATTTTCTATAATTTTTCTCCTAAAGTAGACTATTTGATATTTTTTCCATTTATTATTAATGATTTAATTCTATTTTATTTCATCATTTCATTCATTTCTATTTCATTATTTCATCTCATTCGATTTTTAATTCATTTACTCAGAGATTGATTGTTTCCTTGAATATTTTATTTATGAGATTTTGGCTCATTTCAGTTACTTCATTAGATGATGATGATGATGATGATGATGATGATGATGATGATGATGATGGTGATGATGATGATGATGATGATGATGATGATGATGATGATGATGATGATGATGATGATGATATGAACTACCATCTAATGTAGCAAGGTAACTGCCTATAGCATTGGACTGTTTTAATTAAACGATTTGATGAAGGTTGTACTGTGCTAAATGTTTCTTCATGATCAGATAAGCAGATAAACTAACCTCGCTTCCAGAAACAAGTTTGAATAAACCACACAAAAACCGAGCCCTCGCCTAGAAAAAAGTCCCATTAGATGGGGAGAAGAGCCCACGCTTTCACGAAATATTAACAACAAGAAGTTGGCAGTCCCACTCTTCCTATCCAAATCGCTTCAACCTTGATTTTGAAATCATCTTACCTTGAAGCTTGTGTTAGAAAATTTAGCTGAAAGTAAAATATGTTAGGGTTATATACCGTTCCCTACATACTGCTTCAGCCTCTCTTTGATGAAGGGTCCAGATTGACGTCTCGGTTGGAAGCAGGCACAGTACCCTGCCTTATGCCCAATCTTCTTGCATGACCTGTGCTGAACAGTGCTTCGATTAATGAATTCCCACGACACCATCATGAAGAGCTTGGAATTTCCAATTGCTGCTGACGATGAACATCCGGCGGTTGTTGTTGATGATGACGATGATGATGATGATGATGATGATGATGATGATGATGATGATCAAGTCATTATGTTGGTTGACTGTTTAACACAAACTGTAAACTTATTTCTTGACATCTCTGAAAGCGTGAATTCTTTACACTTTTCGTTCCCCATTCCAGCGTAAACAATAAGGGGAAGTAAGATTCAAAAGTTATATTCTTGAAACCCCTAGCACCCCTCATGCAAACTAAGGCCACCAACACAAGGGAATAACATTTCCTAAAACGATGGAAATGGTTCTTTCCGTGAGAGAGTTTTGAGAAATTCACGTTCGAATCTTACTTCCCTCTTTGCTTACAAATTTAGATACGTCTGTTTGAAAAAACACTCGAGAAATATATTTCCAGTATTTGACATCGGCTCAGTTCAATTTAATTCATTGAAAAACATATAAACATGAATAATATTTTCTTTATTTATTTATAAATGTCTCATCTTATTTATTCGTTTTATTATTATTTATTAATAGTTTTATTTTTTCATGATTTTTTGTATAATTTTTTTCATGTATTTGTTTTTTATACTTATATTGAATTAATTGATTTATGCATAAACTTATTTTTTGATTGATTTTTTATGATGTTTATTGTTTTATTAATCTCATATATTTATTTCTTTGGCAATTTTACAAGGACTGATTGATTTATGTATTTATTTATTTATTTAAACATATAGTTATGTATTATTTTATTTTCATAATATATTTTGTTTTCAATTTATTTAGGTTTTTGTTTATTCGTTTAGTCATGTTATTATTTATTTTTTCATTTAGCAATAAATAATTCTTTTATAATTTATATTATATCAATTTTATAATTAATATCCAAAATAAGTAATTTAGAGTTTTTTTAATACATTTATTTGATCTTTTATTCATTTATTGATATAACTTTTTGTTTATGAACTTATTGTTCACTAAATTTATGCTCCTTTTACTTAGTTATTCATTAATTTATTCATTTATTATTAAAATATTGATTTTTATAATTATATATTTATTTATTTAAAAAATCATAAATAAGAGGTGAAATTCTCTTTTTTTGTACTTTGTAATTATAAGTGAGTATTTAGTTCAACAAGATACTACACGCAAAGTAAAATTCTCATACATAGAAATGAGCAGTAAGTACTCTTTGCGCGTTCTTCTCAGTTTCCGTCCAGGTCCTGGTTTGTGGTTCACTGTCAACCTGGAACTTTTCGAGGACCCTTGAACTGTCGAATCATCATCAGTTTGCCTGAGGCGCGATGGAACCCAAGGGCTCGGTATGTGGGTGAATAAAACCGGAATCTCACTGACAACTATACAACTGAGCAAAAGAAAACTATACACTCTAAAGAGAAACTGAACCAAATTTGCTTAATTTCGGTCAAGTATGGAAAATTAGTTAAGCATGTTTTAAATTTTCGCATTATTTATCGACTCAACCTTCAGTCAAAACAAGACTTGTGTTGTTTATTTTATTTAATAATAATTACAACGTTTTGGCAATCAGCACAGTTAGAAAATACTTTATTATTTAAAAGGATAAGTAACGATACAAACAAGTTTTCTCGGATTCTTATCAGTTATAGAAATAAGATGTAAACTTTCTCTATCTCATCCCCTCATTCCTCCTAATTATCCGAAAACTGTCTCACTTTCCGCGAGTTGACCGTCGCATTAAACACCGTAATAACGATCCACCCAACCGCAGTCAGCACCACAATCAAAATGAGCATCACCGCAACGGCCCGATACCAGATGGCCGTCGTTCCAATGCGGAAAAACTCCTCGTCGCAAAATTCATAATCATTGTCGGAAAGTGCCAGCAGCTGGCGCTTCTCGATTCCGACTCGTTCGATAAAACCACCGTACTGATTCCACAAATTGCTCATTTTCATGGAATTTTTCGTAGCCAGGCTGGCCCGCTGCAAGATCCATATCTGAGCCACGTGTCCCTTCGTATGACCTTCGTTCACATCCTGACAAATGTACACCAGCCAATCGAATCGGTCGTTATCGTGCTCAACGAAGGCATTGCCAGCATCGATAACGGTACTGTTGATGAAGAATCCCAGCCGCCTTCGGTGCTTTACGTTGACATCCAACAGGAAGGTGTCGATGCAGTCCCGGTCGTGTCCAAAGTTTGCCGAAAAGCGGAAACTGGTTTGAAGGCTTGCCGCACCAGGGACGGCAGAGTAGGAACGTTTTTCCGGCGCAGTTATCGCCACCGGAATCAGCGTTTCATCGTCCACATTGATGGCAGTGAGAACCTCCACCGTCTGCTGGTTCGGCTGCTCCCGTAGAGGAGGGCAGGGTCCCTCTTGGAAAATGGCCGAGGAGAATTGGGGCCACAACAGCCACAACAGGCGAACTAGCACGGTTGAAGGATGCATATCGATTGATTGAATGCGGCGACAATGCGGCAATGGGTTGAGGGGTGAAATTGAATTACCACGTTCGATTGCGATCGGACGCGATAGCGGGAAAATTGCTCTGACCCTGTACTGGTGCATGATGCGTAAAGGGTGTATTCGCGGAAAATGAGACGCACAAAACCTGTTCGGCCTCTTATCGGATTTTTCGAAAGTTTAAGTAAATGAAGATCAATAGCTTATTTATTATAATTTGTATTATTTGCCGACTGAAGCCGACTAAAAATGATCGAGTCGGCAACCGAGCTGGACTGTCAATTGTCATGTTGAAAGATTTCAAAATGTCATTGAAATATTACACCATGCAATAATTCAGGACTTCCACCACATTACCTGTCATTTTTGACATTCGAAGGACAAGTGTTTACAATTTTCACGCTTGTTTGGTCAATTACAATAATGCTTTTGTTATACTGAATACCTCATTCGAAATTTGTTTCAAAGTTGTGTGTTGAAAATTTTTCTGAAAACATTATCACATTTTGTTGTCCACATTTTAATATTTAACTTTCTCCGAAATTTTTTAATTGATCTCTTTTCATTTTTCTCGATTTTTTCTCGAAGTTTTCTGATAAAATCTTTCATCTGTTTCTTGAGCTTCTGGTACCCTTAGTGGTTTTTTTTCCTCATTGAGGATTATTGTTCCAAATTTTAGAGGGTTTTCTGAACTTTGGAAGAATGCTCGAAAACTTTTTTGACATTTGTCCGAACTTCTAAATACTTCTTTCCCCCACTTCTCTGAACTTCTGAAAAAAATGTTTAACTTCTATGCTAAACTTTAGGAAATTTTCAATAAATTCGATGAGCAATCAAATCTGTTGTGCCGCAGCCCATAGTTCTATGCTAACGGTTGAGCAGATGGTGGAGGTGTTTACTATATTTTAATATGGCGTCGTGGGCAACGAATATTATTATGGTGATAAAGCGTGTTTTGATCAAATTTTGGTCGACTTAAACTTGTCGCATTTACTTTCATCGTGCATTAATTTGCGCACCCCTCATTTGGAAGATGGGTGCGTGTTATAGACACTCAAGTAATAGACCGGACAACGTGAGTCTGGCACAGTTGATGTATCCAAAACAACTGTCAAATCGTATGGGAATTGCGAGGAAATGTTCGTTTTGGATACAACATGGCGGCACGTTGTCCGGTCTATTACTTGAGTGTCTATAGTGCGTGTGGCAACATGCCTCTATTTTGATTTTGAGATTAGCACTTCACTTATCAAAATGTCGTCGAAGGAAGATAAGCAACGCATCAAAATTTTGCACGTGCATGGCGAAAATCGAAACTACTCTCACGCCAAGTTGCTTCACGACGACGCACGATGGTACGAATGGGCAAATTTAGCGACAAAATTCTATAGCTCGAAACCCATTAACGTTAGACAGATTATGTCATGGGTAGATTTAATTCAAAATATTAGATCTATCTTTTGTTTGGAGTGCTGACTAGGGTGGTCCTCTTATGTTCATAATGAAAATTTCACCATTTTATTCTTATGATTTAGAGTATATTTTGCTTCTACAGAATTGTAGATATTTTTAGTTAACAGAACTTTGCTGAAGAAATTTAACTTCTTATAATCTACGTATCGTTTTATAACAAATTAACAAAATGTATATATAATGATGTAAATAAATGTAAGCAAACAAATTGAAATGTGTTAACACAGATAAACATACAAAACACTTGCAGTTTCTTCATCGATTACCAATTAAACGATCTATTCAAAGTTTCTTAGTTGGTAGTATCGCCACAGGTAGTACGCATAGCAGATTTTCTTACGTTTGACGTGAACAAAACACACTACTGCCATCTGTCCAGCTATATCATATCAACAGTGTGCTCAACAGATGGCGTTAGTTTTTTTTCATGACGAGGATTTGTAGTGCAAAATGTACGATGTGTTATGTATGTTTGTGTGCGATTTACATGTTAATAATTAAACGGAGATGGGTTAGCATAAAAATATGAAACATTTAAAGCTGATCGAAAATAATGCAGAAGAAATGCAAAGCTACCAATTTCAGCGATTTTTTCTCCAAAAGGATACAAAAGCGGACAAACAATTTTGTATACATCTTGAAGATGGAAGTTTGTACTTTCAGTTCACGTAAGGAGTGTATCGAATATAAACTATCCACATACATTTGCGTTTTACGCATGTATTTGTGATGGTTTTTATGTTCTAAACACTGCATGCTGTGCGTTTGACTGTCAGCTTTCTTTTTGTTTACTTGTTTGTGCGGTTCAAATTCTGCGTTTTCAAAATGTCGCGTATTGAAAAGGAAGTAAAAATTGAGGTTACGGACACATGG